>JAJIYU010019883.1:0-10612 GCA_030144865.1 Tinospora cordifolia | reverse complement strand
TTGCTCCCTAATCTTATTTGAGTTTTAAATGTTAAGAGGATTGTTGTTTATTTTACTTAAATGCTTAGAAACATGCTAGGGTATGATTTGAATGATGTATGATTGCATGAATATTGTGATAACATGTTTTATGTACCTACCTCGATACCTACATGTTTTGATACTGTGAGGTGTGTATTATTCAATTTTAACTATTGCGAAACGATTAGCATGATTAAAATACTTGAACCATGATGTATCGTATTTGATATAATGATATTATTGCTAGTTATGAGATGTCGATGATATTTAAGTGAAGTTAAATTAAGATACGAACTACGTACCGACACAGTGGTCCACGAGGGATCACTGTAGGTGCTTTCGCAATTGGAACATTGGTTAGTCTGTAGTTTCGATGACAGAATGATAGGTGAGTCCCTATTTCTTGGTGATGGAGCGATGGGTAAGTCCTTAGTTCCCGAGTTGGGTGGTGGTTGTGACCCTTTATCTCATTGGAATCTAGCATTTTGTGTAGTTTCCTAGGCTCCTTTGATCTAATAATAATGAGAGAATGCCAGGAGTTAATCTTTCAGTCTAATTAACAACTTTTGAACAACTGAATGTTTGAAACACATAATGTATATCAAGTGTTTGCATGTTTGATATTTTGAATTGAATAATACTATGGATGTACTGTGTATGATCTATTAGGCTCTTGAGCTCACCCCACCTTTCCATTTTAGGTGACCTATAAGGCGGCGCTTGCTAACCAGCATATCCTGGACATTTTTCTAGCTAATTTGCTAACCTCACCGTGGAGATTATTTTATGACATTTTCTTTTGATCAGTTAGTATAGACTATGACTTATTTGATTGATTTAAATGTTGACCTTTTCTTTATGAGTTAGTTTTTGGCCATATAGGCCATGTTTTAGAAACTTCTATTTGGGAATTGTATTTCAAACACTGTCGAATTAAGGTTTGAATTTGATAATTTAATTATTTAGTTATCTTTTTTACTTTCCATGAGATATGTTTGGTATGTCAAAGAAACCAATAAATGTTTCGTACGAGTTCTGGTGTATCCAAAAGGTGTTTAAAATGATTCGAATGTGAGAAAAGTAGCATCCCGGTTCTCTTTGATCAAAATGTGTATAGTATTTACTGTAGAATAAGCGTGCTTCTCCGCACGTGATTCTAACATGACAGAAATTAGAGGATCAAGGACTGGGGTGTTACAATTAACAAGCATGATTAGGAATTATATGACAATAAATTGATTAGAACCAAAAAATAGTTGAAAACAAGAAATAGGCAAGATGAAGATGAAAAAAGTTGTACAAGTCAAACCAAAAACAAAGACAGCATGGCTAATACCAAAGGATGTGACCAAATATAGGCCTCCAATAAATTTGTATGGATGATAGGTTCCCAAATAATAATCGCGTAACGGTGTAATCATCATCTTTGGGATAGCAGCAAATTTTATTACTCTAAGCATAAAACAGCAAGCTTCAAATAAAAATACTGCCAAACATTATTGGAAATAACTCACCAACATGACTGGTGCCATTGAAGCTCCATATATTCTGACCAACATTCGCAAAATATTGAAATTATTATTTAGGACATCTTCCTGCAAAAGATGTGATAATTCTTTGCATAAGAAGCCTGCAGTGTGAATTATCAAGAGCATAGCGTGATCTGAATGAAGGAATGCACCTCATAATCAAACCTACACAATCACACTCTTAACTTGTCAATACTAATTTCAAGTTGGGAGAATAACAGAAGACAAAAAACATCAGCTAGTAAAAACTGAGAGGTATGTTCAGAAAAGAACAGCAACTCAAATCAAAAAAGGAAATATGTATTGTTGCATTTCCCTCATTGCCAATACAGCAGTCACAATTAAGAGTACATCAAACCAAAATGGAATAAGTGATATCAAGATGCATTGAAAACATAGATTATACTATATGCTATCGAAGTACAGAGATGAATATTTAGCAACGATCTCTGATGGATGGGCTGTAGGAATTTTTATGGACTCATAAAAGCCATCCACCATGTCAGCAAGAATGACAGTCTTAACAATTCACAAGATGCTAACATAAGACAAATCACATTTTCTGATATGGTGCAGTGGCCACTGACCGTAGCTTTGATGAAAAATTCATTTAACATGTAAGTTTCCTCCATTTTGCTAAAAGTCTAATTAAGGTAAGTTCCGTAGTAGAAAATAGAATGTTGGGTGTGTACTGTTAAAACCCTTAGAAATTAGAGGTCTATCCTCTATTTAAAAAAGTTTTAAAAAAGAATTGTTTTTTTCATAGATGATTTTCCTCTATTTAGAGTATCAACTAACTGCATTAGAAACAGTTTACAGCCTACCAAATTTGCATTAATCACCTATATAGAATAAATGCTATATAATTCAACAGACACATAAAACATTGAGCATTACTAGAATTATTAAAGTGCATTTGTGATAATGCATAATATAACTGTGAAACAAAGATAGAAAGCGCTTACAAGTCATCAGATATCTCAACAAGGAACTCCGACACTGATAGGAACTCCATATGTGTTTCGTTAACCTTGTAAGAAATTTCAAAAAGAAAAGATAATAAAGTGCGCCATTGAATCATAAGCACTTTCACAAATCTTGATTAAAACAATGCCTTCAAATTGCAGCAAAGTTCAGAATCAATTCATGCATTCATAGTTTATTAGTTGGAATATCTGAAGGTTCAATATAGGAAAGATAATCTAATTGGTCAAACTTAATCTTAATTAAAGATCAAAAAAGATATGTCAGGGTTTCACTTTGCAATTTTAAAAAAGTAGGGGCTCAGGACGTGGAAAAAAAAAATGGCATTTATGTGAAGAAGTAGCAATATCAAATGCAGCAAACATTGGGGAACTTCTTGTAACAACATTCTCTTTAAAATATTTAATGTAAGCAACTATCAAAAACCCAGTTTTGGATCCCATGCAAAAAACAGGAAACTTAACTGAATGACATAAACAGAAGTGTAAACTGTCCTGATAATTATAATAAAATGAATGCAAAAACCATAAAAGAGAAATACCAAAAAAGTAACAGTTATCATAAATTCAAGCCAAAACCAAACAACCGATGAAATTAGCTAAGGATAATTATTTGCCAAAAACGGAAAAACAAAAAAGAAGAAACCATGTTAGCTAGCCAGCTTAGTACATTGAAGTGTAAATATAGGAAGTGGCTCCAACACGGAAGTCAATGAAGGTTTTGAGAGAGTCTGTAGGGCTACAAATTAATGTTTTAAGAGTTGAATAGAGGAGCTAAGGTTGGAAACTTGAAATTCGGAGGATGAATAATTAATAAAATATAAAAATCTCTAGACCTCATCAGAATCCTTAGGACGCTGGAAATAAGAAACAAGTACAAATTTAAGATCTAAAATTCTAGAAGACAGCTAATAAACCAAACAAAAACTATTACTCATCATACAACCAAAACAAGCAAATGTATTTACCATTTCACAATTTCTTAAATTTCATACAATCATGAAAACAGTAAATCAAATTTTGTTCATAACAACAATTAGCATCTTAGTTATCTTTGTTTCCAGATGAATCAAATTCTAAATCCATATGCAAAAAAATTAAAAGGAAAAAATTGAAACCAGAATTAACAATCCCTTCATCTTTCACATGAGCAATCCTCAATGTCTTTCCAAATAATATCTTGATCCAAAGAAGAATTTTCATGCATAATATTCTTTTATAAGGCCAATGTGCCTTTGTCCCAGCAGTTGCTGCTCCCCCCCTCCCTCTCCCTCGTCGTCCTAGGAGGCATGTTGATAAGCCATTTTTGTTATTAAATCATTAGTGCCTTTAACATATAAGTTTGGTAGTTTTAGACATTGTATGCAATTCTTTTCTCTTTTTTTGTTTTGTAGGAAACAAGTTTTAAGAAAGTGTGATGTTTAATTGAGATGGTTTTCCTTTATAAGGCGTAGAAAACACGTTAAAACAATCAATATAAAATTCAATAAGTACCTAAATTACAAGTGTTAATAACAAAAGGAGAAACAACTAAAATAACAAAAAAGATGTAAATTAGTTTTATCTATGTGTAGAATGTTTGGTGTGATTCTCTTTGCATCTTATTCATCTAATTGTCATGAACAAATTTAAGAACTAGATGAGCACAAATTATATATGACAAGCTTGCAAGATTTTGAAGTTTTGAGATATTAAAAGTGTTTTATGCAAATAAAAGCATTAGCAATAAACAGTAAGCAAATACATTGAAAAAAATATTACGTCTCTATCTTTTTTCCAAACTTATTAGTTTAATACATAAGAGAAACCTTTAAGTCATATCCACGGGAAGAAGCAAAAGTTTGGCACTACCAATAAACCTTCATCATCATTACGTGAAGAAATGAGAGTTAATTACCTGTTCATCTCTCAACTTGTATAATAAAAGATTCAAAACTCGATAATCAAAGGACTTCAAATGAATTGCCCTCATCACATCTTCATTCAAGATCTGAAAGATTACCACTCAAAGTTAGAAAAATGTTTTGAATGAAAGTTTCACTTAGAATGGAACAATGACCACAAGCATCAACATTTTTATGTACATGCAGGACTTTATCTTCTACACTACATTTCATGAAGTTATTAATTAAGAACTAAAATAGGTATTTACCAAACATTGACAGATTATTATCAAGTTCACATGGACAGATTATTATCAAGTTCACATTGAGAAGCTCAATACCAAGAATATTATGTACCAACAGATATACAAAATATCCACGTTCTTTCGATACAAAGGTCAATTGGTAAGTGGTGATCCTCCAACATGGCCAACAATCTCCTCCCCTACAAAAAGCCTTAGACTAAACGGGAGACCTATGAGAGGATGAAATAAGTGAAGATAACATTTGAACTCTTAGATAACATTTAAAACTTAAAATCCAATCTTGATTTGGTAATGCAAATAGTAAATTAAGATAAGTAATGCAAATTGGCAACACAGGAACATCTTGAAGCTGCACAGAATACTGCAAGATGAAATATAAATCTTTCAACTCATAGCATAAGAATGGTGTACAATCCATTAGGAATGAGAGTTGAAATCATACAGAATCATGGTTGATTTAACAATAGCCATGTAAATAAGAAACAAACTACAAAGCCAAGTCATGGATAAAAGGGGGAGGAAACAAAAAGGTCTTCAACAGAGACATAGGTCAAGCTGTTCCCTTCTTGGAGACATTTTTCTGTTCTCAAATCATCAAGGTGCTTCCTCAAACGAATGACCTCTACAAAGGAAGAATTCAAATGATTGTTGTTTGAAAGACAAGGTGTTATGACATTGAGAGAAATTCAAAATGTATTTTTAGCCCATATTCTGAAATCCAAAATCAGGTAACAAAGAAATGGCAATAGACAAGGGGTAAATATGGCAATTACAAAAAAGTGAGTCAGCAAGAATTTTTTATTATTTTTCACATTCTTATCAATCTTACTTTGTGGACTCTCATTATAAAAAGAATAGTTTCAAAAGAAAGCAACTAGCTACTTCACTTCTAACCTCACAAAAATCGAATGCTTCTAACTTAAATTTTATAATTGATTTTCAAACTGAATAGTTTTTCAAATAAATTTGTCCACGTCTAATCTCTTAAACTGACTAATACTCTTCATCCAACTTTTAAATATACTTAATATTCTCAATATCCTTACTTTCTTCCCTGTGTTTAGTAACGCATCCCTTTATTTGTTACCTATCTTAAATTTTATAATTGATTTTCAAACTGAATAGTTTTTCAAATAAATTTGTCCACCTCTAATCTCTTCAACTGACTAATACTCTTCATCCTACTTTTAAATATACTTAATATTCTTAATATCCTTAGTTTCTTCCCTGTGTTTAGTAACGCATCCCTTTATTTGTTACCTATCTTAGTATCAGAGACTACCATGTTTTGAGTTTGGTATTACTTACCATTACTTAAGGCTTATCTTTTTGCATCTTGGATCATTAAAAAAAAAAAAAAAAAAAAAAAAAACATTGGTCATCTTTATTCATTTATCAAGTTTTATGACAAATCTCCAAGACTCCAACATTCAATTATATTTTCAAATCTGATCCTTTAATAAGTCACTTGAGGAGAAAAGGATGGTAGAATAACAGTCTACAATTTGCATTAAGTTTTTATTCCACAAACTTCATATAAAGACCTATCCTAAACCAGAATGCAGATCTGCACTAAATTTTAAGTTGTTTGTATTCACCTATTTGCTAAGTTACTATATGTTTAATTAATATGTTTTAGTAATGCGAGCTCATGGGCCATCAAAGTCCATATCAACAGTCAACGGTATATTTATATCAACATTCAAATGACAGGGGCAGCAAAAAAAAGGTGATTCTAATTACCCAAGTGCCTATGAATGTTAACACATAATTAACTACAGACTTAATCTTAAACATGTACAGGGTTATCTAGGTTTAAAACCAAACTTTTGCTTCAGAACTTTAATAGGTGCCACATACAATTTAGATAAACTAGAATATTCATCAACCACACATCATATCACTCAATAGGCTTTAACAAAAATCAAGAAAATTTTAGCTTAGTTCAACAATTCTTGCAAAGACATCCATAAAATTAAAAAAAAAAAAAAAAAAAACAAACGACCAGTCATATACACAACACACTCCCTGTATTCTTATCAATAAAAGTACCTCTTTTTGACTTTTGAGGGCATGACACAATTTTCTCTCTAGGATCCAATACTCTTCTCCGCATCTAAGTTCTGCCCTTATTCTAGTTAAAAGACACAAACCAATAAATTTAAAAAAGGCATAGGTACCATATGATAGAAACCCATTACTTTAATCTACAAAATATAAATGCTAACTGCAACGACAGACACCTATCATTTAGAAGTTGACAACGCTCGAGTACATGGATCAGAGGTCTAAATGGGTCAGCTTCAAAAACATCTGCCAAACTTTGATTACCTTCAAGCATCTCCTATCAATGAAACTGATTCAACATTAATTAGTTTGAAATAATCATACCAAGTATCAAGACTGCCACACTTACCAAATTAGAAGTACCACCAGTACTAATTCTCTCAGCGGATAAATTTAAAACCTTTTCATTTAAACTGTCAAGCTGCATCGTGAAAAGCAAGTAATCATTAAGAAAAAGAAGACACTAGCTCATCACTCATAAGAAGCAACAAGTTCAAAAGATTTGGCAAATTCAAACATTTTGAATTAACAAATATGGTTCCTTTTATTATTCATTAAAAAAAGTACAAAATACAAGAAAGGGACCTCATCCAGCTGATGAGATGCCTCACATCAAAAACAATAAAGACTTCCAAAGCGAACTTATGCTCCTCTTTAAAAATCCTCTCTCTCTCTCTCTCTCTCTCTCTCTCTCTCTCTCTCTCTCTCTCTCTCTCTCTCTCTCTAATACTTCGCAATATTGCTGACTAAATGATTAGCTGATATCCACTCACGTTCTTAGAAAGATATTTATTTGCATGGGGAATTAACAGATTGCATAGTACAAGCAATGAAAACTGTGCTATTTACAGCTAATCATTTTCAACAGACAATGTTCAATGAAGATAATGGTATACCTAGCACAGACCTGATAAATGTAACTTTCAGCAAAGGACAATACAGGGAGAAATTTAAAGACAGATTGCAGGTTGCTCCCATCCATCCCATGAAACATGAAATAAGACCTGCACTGCAGGAACGAAAAGTTATGAAAGAAGAAGATGAGGGAAAAAAAAAACAAAAGAAAAAGAAAAGAAAACCTGAGCATGATTACATGTTAAAGAAATTTTGAAAAATTCAATTTGACCTGGAATTCAAAGAGACAAACAAAGGTTGCCACCAAAATCTCTAAGTTTTGCCAATAAGTCAATTTGAATAGTCATGCAATCTTGATCAACAAATATAACAACCCTTTGCAAGTAAATCTTCGGGTAAAGATCTCCCTTATTTATTCCTAATGATTGCCACAGTCCCTTTGGACATAAGAAACCAATAATGAGAAACCAATCAAAGAGTTGGTTTCCCAATGTTGAGTTTGTATATGAGTCCATGTGTACTGTCATTGGTGGACAATGACAGTACTGAATATTACATTAGATTAGTATTCATCAAGGCAATAATTGGTGTCCATGTTTGGCAACATTCCGTCAACTATTTTCAACTTCTTTTGAGACTGTGATATCATTCACTTTAAGATCTAACTAGTCCACAAAGGCCCCCACCCATCCAGGAGGCTAGGACCAGGGTGACCCAAGGTGTAATTCAAGCACACTTACCACAAGGAATTTGGAGATGCTTGAGAAGGAGGGTCGTGAGTCAAACCGCAACCTCCTTTGTCACAACTCCTCCCAACCAGCCAGCCAATATCTTAATGGGTTCAATTATTTCCAGCTTCAAGCATGGAGAAAAAGTATAATCCTAAAAGTAAACTCCAAAATAAACAAGATTCTACTCGAGAGAAAATTCTATTACAAGCAATTGTCAAAGTTTAGATAATCAATCAAAAGATACCAGCCATCTGCATACCCATCAACCAATGGAAAGGAGAAGGAAGCAGATACTTCTAGGTACACATTTGGTTGGCCAAGCCCCTAGGGAGCCAAGTTGAGAAAAAGGGCCTAGTTATGGAGGCCAAAAAGAAGAATGGACCAATTCTACTAATATGAATTCCTTTTATGCCTCACCCAAAGGGCTTCATAAAAATGACATATACAAATGATAAAGATAGACAAATGACCGGAAGCATTTCGTCAAAATAATATTCTTATTAAAAAAAGAACAAAATCCTCAATGAAAGTAAATTGTGCAGATACTAAAGTTAATGACAACAGCAACTCTTGGAAATCAAAGCAATTGAAAATGATAAATAAATAAATAAATACACACACACACACACACACATATATATACAGTACATCTTTTTGCATGATCATTGATGAAATCTTAGATGAAGTTATCACTACTTATCACTCATCAGTTATTATCATAGCCAAGGCACAAAGAATTACTCACGAAATCCTCGAGGGTAGAATTTGCTCGCTGCATTGCATCCAAACCAATTACAGCTGTATCTCCTCCTGATAAGAAAAGGTTGCTTTCGAGCCGAACACACTGTTCAGTGGAATACTGAGCATAATACTCTCCGGGTTCTGGTACAAATGCTCATTCAAAATTCAATAATCATGTTTCAGGAATTTTGCAGCAAGAATAAGTATTAGATATTTTTCTTAAGTGTACGTACCAAGGGATGGATATCAAAAACTACTATAATGGATGCCGTGCATAGCATCACAGAAGGAGAACAAAAGACATAAACCATGAAAGAAGAGCCTCGGAAAAGTTCGTTAAATTGGAGAAGTTTAGAGAATTTTTACATAGATTCTAAATTAACTAGGCTTTTTGTGATATGAGCTAAAAAGCAATATAAAAAGCCTCATTTAATATATGAAAACATTCATAAATTGACTTAATAAGATTAATCGGGGTAAGTGAGTTAATAAATTTGAAATTGATGCTTTATATCTTGATCACTTTTTTGTATATTGATTGAAGATCAATATACAAAAAAATGATCAAGATATAAAATCATCAAATTGCCCAGTTTATTAGTTTATTATTAAAATCATCAAATTTGTAACTTTTTATCTTGTAAGATAGGATTTTAAATAAAAGAAGATGAGTTGGGGAGCTCGCTCAATGTATATTTCAAGTCCTTCGTCTCATTTTAGCTTTCTTGCATTCTTTCTTACATGGGATTTGTTTCTTTCTTTGCTTTTATCTTTCATGCATCTTTTCTCCTTTTTTTCGTAAGCCTATCACATAAAATTACATGATTATTTGGTCTGTAAAAATCTTTTATTCATATTGTTATGTGGGTTAATAAATAAAAGTAGCGCACAATTATTACTAATTTTGTCGTTTTTAATAATGAAATAACACAAGTGTATTTCTCTGTTAGAATTTTAATAATAAATAACTTTTATCAAAGCCCGTCAAATTTCATCAAACCTTAATAAATTTTCTGAACAAATTTTTGCACAGTTTTCATATTACATCCACTCTACATTTCAATGGTTCAAGAAACCCAAAAACTCACTGAATTTCAGGAATTATTTTCTATTTTTTCAATTGTTAGAAACACCAAATAGCAAGGAAAAAACTTTGCTAACATGGAATAAGTATTTATTTGACGGATTGGTCATTACTTTTAAGTTGTTCGTGGTTGATCGATGGTGACCCACTAAAAAAACAGAAAAATATAAAAAGTATGCAAATTGCAAACTGGCCATCTTAAAAACACGAAGCTATTAGACATGTTCAATCTAGCTTGTCAATCAAGCTTTTCAGATGGTGCAACAACATTTAATATTGGACAAGAGGACTCGTATGATCAACTAGAAGCCCCTCATCAAATAGGAACATCAATTGAAAAAAAAACAAAACAAAACAAAATCAAGCTAACTTTGTACACTTTCGAAGTTGAAGAATTGAATTGAGGTAGTTCAAGAAGGCACCAAAAATATTTCTAGGAAAAAAAACCATAT
>JAJIYU010019882.1:0-10623 GCA_030144865.1 Tinospora cordifolia | reverse complement strand
CGATCGCAGAACAGCAGCAGTGAGCAACCAGGCACAGGGAGCTGAAAACAGAGATTGGGGCAAACAGACTTACTACACGACAAAATTGTAAATATTTTTAAAAAAGTAATACAAGTGAAAATGAAGAAAAATGAACGAATATTTTTGATAATATTTTCAAAATTTTGACATTTTTCGTAATTTCCTCAAAATTTTCTCTCTTATTCCACACAAAAACTGAGATGAGTTGGGCCAGATATTTAGGTTGGGCCACATATTTTAGGTACAACTATACTATAACATTAGTATACAAATCTTTTCTTTGATATTCAACACGTAAACCGAGATGAGCTGGTTAGATATAACATATAACATTGGTATAACATTTAAATCATTAATTAACTATTATTATTATAGCAAAAGTTGATATACAGTCGGTATAACATTAGTTTAAAGTCTTTTTTCTCATTAGGAAAAACCCTTTTAACATTTAAATCATTAATTAACTAATTAACAAAATAATTTGAATATAAAAAAAATTTAAAAGAATATGGTATAATCTGAATACAAAAATAATTAAAAAAATCTAACAAAAATTGATATAACGCTGTATAATCTGAATAAAAAAATAAAAAAATATGGTATAATCTGAATACAAAAATAATTAAAAAAAAAATCTAACAAAAATTAATATAACGTTGTATAAGCTAAATACCAAAAAAAAAAAGAATCTAACAAAAATTATTATAACTTTGTATAATCTAAATATGAAAAGAATAAAAAAATCTGGTATAATCCAAATACAAAAAAAAAATTAACAATAGTTGGTATAACTTTGTATACTTTGAATACAAAAATAAAAATAATAAAAAAAAGAATCTGGTATAATCTGAATACAAAAAAAAATAATTAAAAAATTTGAGTATAATCTAAATACAAAAAAAAAAAAAAAAAAAGAATCCAACAAAAGTTGGTATAGAAATGTATAATGTCATGTTTTTGCTTTTGCAAACAGAGAAAGCGAATGTATAATGGTTGCTAACCATTTACAGATAAAGTAAATGTGAACGTATAATGGTTTTTCTTGATGAATATAAGTAGAATAAAGAAATCAATGGGTATACTAATGTTACCATTGTATCCCAGATCGTCGAAGTTCAGGTTAAGGGTTTGTACTAAATCTTCAAGGCCTTCCTGCTGCTATTTTGTTCATTGTCTCCGAATTTCTTTTCGATATTTTTTGTAGTTATAATAGAGAAACTCCAATAGCAATGGAGAAGAAGAAGGAACGATTAAGGGCTTGAAATGGAAAAAAACTAATTTGATTTTTCGAAAAACTGAATTGCAAATATAATGGCATGTTTTACGCATACTAATATATATATATACTCGATATTTTTGATATTATGTATCAAAATACGGTATACTCGTAATATATTTAAAAAACAAAAAAAAATTTAATGTTATTAAGTTAGAAAATATGTCATTTTCTATAATTTTCTCTTTTTCTAACCCAAACTGTTTGGGTTAGATTGCGGGTTTGCTTCTAACTCGATCCAATGCAACCCAACCAACGAACACTTCTAATTCTTGCTAATGGGAAGAATTTTTAAAGGAATTTAGAAGCAACTCCTCCCAAATAGTCATGTTTCTTGGTCTTAAGCTCAACAATTATGCCTTAGCTTTATCGCAAAGAAGAAAAATAGGAAAAAAAAACCTCAAGATGATCTCCTCATCTCCTACTCCATTGATTTTCATTTTTACATGTTTTGCCAAAAACAATTAGAGATAAACCATGATATCGTCCACTGAAGAATTGTCATACTGTTGTTGTTAAATTATGGTTCAACTCTATTCGCTTGTATCAACATCCTCACTATCCCAAAATAATCATCTTGAGTTATGGGCCTAAAACGTAAACTGGATGATTCTAAGGCTCTATTGCCCTTTGTTCTACTCCATTTCCCTTGTAGCCCTCTCAATCTCGATAATGAATGATAGCAATTATGCATTTCAAGATCACGGCATGTACGATAATTACCTTGCAAAACAAAATTCAAGTGCAAATTAGCAAAAATATATATATAAAATAATATAACATGTTTAAATTAAGATCTAAATTGATTACTTCTAAGTTGGCTAAATTAACTCCTCCACAATTATCCAAAAATTTATGTTTGGGTGTAAGTCACAAATGTACAACTACATTGGTATAATAGTAATCTAGAATGATTATCATCCTTAAAGATTGATTATTTTAAGAATGATAGCCTTTATCTGTACTGATGAAAATAGAAAATTAAAATAAGTTAAAATAAACTAAGAAATATAATCACAAAGTCATTTGACTTAGAATTCAGATTTTATGGATTCAATTCTTAGACCACCATGGATGGATTTACGTCATTCTTATGACATTGTGATTATACCAAAAGTCACAATCTTTTAATGTATGAGTCTCAATAAGTTATAGCTCGTGGTTTGAAAGAATTGTCCCCTAATATGGGTGGACAACCATGTTTCTATCATGAACAAAGTGTTCATTACATGACTTTATCTTCACATTTGTGTAACTAGAGATAAAAGGGAGTTTAAGGAACCTTACAATGGGTTATTTGTTGCTCTCTACGGCCCTCCAAATCTCAACATGCCCTTCCTCTTGTGTTCATCACTCTTCATGCTTTGCTTGCACACCTAGAATATGAGAACTATCATTCTCTTCTCTTTCTTCAAATCTAAGTTTACTAGGTCAAGGGGTGTTAGGGCCCATTCCCCTAGGCCAAAGGATGGCCCGTCTGGCACAGTGACTCAACGAACTCACTCATCGAGTCGAGTTTGCCTAATCACTGTTAAGCCCTTATATTCCAATTGCTATGACAAACGACATCAAAATCATTTAAACATTCATACTGTAAGGTGTAAAAGCAACAAAATATTACGTATTACCATGTCTCAAAAGTATAATTTGACCATTAAACCATTACAGACATACAAAATGTGACCGACCTCAAATAGAAACAAAAGAAACAGAGGACCACTCTGGGACTAGGCTATCACTATGCCTTTCCCTCTATCGGCTACTGAGAAACCTGAAATGTTAGAAGAGTAGTGAGCTTAAAAGTTAACGTGGCTCAGTGAGTAGTAAAATTAGTACATTACCTAATCGAAATCCAAAACAATACATGTATGCTTGAATAGCAATGGTGAAACAATTTCTCAAGAATCATGGCAAGTTATAAAAGCAGTTATAATCAATGCAACAGTTGAAGAAAAACAGTTTAAATGCATGCAGTTCAAAATTATATCAAGACTAGGGTTCAAATCATCAAGTACAACCCTATGGTCATCGCTCGAGCAGGTTAAGAGTCAGGCGTACCGGCCACTCAAGCGGGTCAAGGGTTAGTTGCATTCATCGAACATCCTAACCCTGCGCTCGGTCCTCAAGTGTTGTACTCGAGCGGGTCTGAGGCTAGGTGCAATGATCATATGCCCTAACCCCGACGCTCGGACCTCGAGCCTAAATTAGTAACATCGTGTACCCTGACCCTGCGCCCTCAAGCCTATGGTCTCCCTATCAGTGTACAACTACATATATTTCAAATCAATCATTGTAGCTCAACAAATAGAAACCTTTCAATTGATGACAATTTTAATCATTTTCCATGCAAAGAATACAGTTAAGATAACAACTAAATTAAACTACTCACCTCGGGTCCCGCACACCGATGTCCCCTCAACACTCGATCAAGTCCCTTGATCTACGCTCAAATCTGTGTTATGTTAGACCCAATTTTAGTTCCTTGTGAAACATCGCTTAATCTCGATCCTATTATTCCTAATCAGTCTTAGTCAATTCGAATTCGAATCGGTCAAACCTGGTTAACCTGTCAAACTCGGTCAACCTAGTCAAAATTGGTCAATTTGATCAAAATCAAGTCAATGAGATCAAAATTCCCAATTTTCAATACTTAGTCAATTCTAAGCCTTTTAGTTTAATTTGCGCAGTAAATTTGTCAATTTTCTTGCGATCAATCCAATCGTTGGATTTATGCGAACGATTCCAGATTTCATTTAGACCCTTCAAATATTCACCAAAATTTTATGTTTCTATTTTTGAATTTCACTTCATACGTTTTCCAACTGAAATAACAGGAGCCCCATATTCTAGATTTTTCTTCCTATCTAAAGAGTGAAGTTTCTGAATTTCCGGTGATCAATCCGACCGTTGGATTTATGTGAAAATTTTCAGATTTCATCTATATCATTTAAATGTTCCCTAGAATTTTGGTTTCAATTTTTCTGATCTCATTTACTATGGTTTTGAGTGGAATCATAGAGATGCTCAAATCTGGTCCTATTTGTTCTAACTACGCAGCAGGATTCACAATTTTTCTGCTCTCAATTCATATATAGGATTTGTGCAATATTTTTCAGTTATGATCCACACTTCCTAAGGTGTCTCCAGAATTTTATTTCATGAATTTTCGACCCCGTTTAGTATGTTTTCCAAGGGTGATATCAGAAAATTTTGGTTTCCCGGATTACATATGACAGACAGTCAAAAGGCCACTTATTTGACCCCCTTAGACTTATCGATTTGAGACCAAATTTTTACACAACATTTCTAGTTGTTTCATGAACGTATCCAAATTTCAGGCAAATCGGACATGTCTAAACATTTTTTAAAAATTCGTAACAGCAAGCACGAAATCATGGTATCATGATAGATTTTCCAAAAATTTTCTAAGTAACAAATCATGCATATATGGTAGCTTAGTTCATCATCGTTTTTAACATGCTCCGAGTGCTCATTTGTTCTTTTTCATAAAATAGAAAATGAAGTAGACATAACAAGCTTTAAAATGAGTCATAATACCTTAATATCGGGCTTCAGATGACCTAGAAATCAACCTTCCGAAAATCAGACAACACCACTTTTCTAGGTTCTACAGTCGCGAACAACCCCTCTTCGTCGTCATTTTTGACATGTTACAAGAGGTCAGTTGGTGTTTCCCACAAAATGAAAGTTGAAGTAGACATTATAAGCTTTAAAATGAGCTATAATACCTTAAGATCAGAGTTTCGATGACCCACGAAACTGCCTCGCAAACTCCACTGAAACACATTTTGTATGATTTTTTGGGTTCAACTATGCCAAACAGCAATCTTTATGGCGATTTTCGTCTCAACAGGCCAGTGCTTTTGTCCAACGGTTTGCACAAGCTTGAAGAGAAAAATGAGCCCTTTCCAGAAACCCCAAAATTGCCAAATTTTGAGCTCGGACGAAGGAGATGTGAGGGATGGAAAATGGTTCGTTCAAACTACATTTTGCACCAAAAATCTGATTTTTGTGATGTTTAGGAGAGGTTTTGCACGAACCAAAACATGCCACGTGGCTGGAGGAATGGCCAGGTATGGAGGTTGCTTGGCAAGAGTTCATGAGGTGCAGGGATGGCGTGTCGACGGCGACCACCGGTGGTCCAAAATCAGGTGCAAAACTGGTTCCTGCCATTTTTGCAGGAAGTTGGTGGCTGGAAGAAGAAAGGGAGAGGGGAGCTGAAGTGGCGGGCGGGGTTGTGTGCCCAGCTCAGCCCACATGGGCCTGGGCAGTCTAGGCTCATGCGCCTGGGCTACCCAGGTGGCCCAACAATTTTTTTTTTGTTTTTTTTTCTCTTTACCAATTTCATTTCTTTTTTTTTTTTTTGTACATAGACATATATATATCAAAATTTTGCATTTTTTTAAATTATCAAAAATCATTTAATTCTCATTTCTCATCAAGACCTTCCAATTATACACTATTTATACAATTATTTTCTCCAAGAATCGAATAATCCTCCAAAAATTACATTTTTCTCCCAAAAATCAAATAATTGCCTAAAAATCCATTATTACTTCTAAAAATTTATATAATTAATCTAAAAATTATATTTCCTCAATAATCAACATATTCTCATCCCGAAAATGTTATTTCTCAATTAATCTCATTTTTTCAATTAAATGGGCAAAATTAGAGAAAATTCATGTATTTTCATTAAAATTTTCAGAAAAATATATAGAAATACATATTCAAAAATATGGGTCGTTACAAGGGGTAAGGTGTTGGCTATCTTTTAAGTTGGGAGAGCACTCTGATCAAGGGAAGAATATTGCCAAGTTGATTAGGTCGTGCATGAGTATGGGGAAGAGCTCTTACTTTCCCTTTATAACCCAATAGCACTCGCACCACAGAGGAAATAGGTAACCCACTTTTCTTATCATAAGATTGGTAAATTCTTATCTTTCTTATCTTAACCAATGAATTTCAAGCGTAGACTTCTACAAGAATGTCACGTGGCACCTCATGAACCCTTAGATTAGTAAAACTAAACAGAAAGTTGTAATCTCACAAAAATTAGTGTTTTAGACATTTTGTAGCAGTGCAACACACTAAATTATGGGTTCTAAGTCCACTGGTAACATTATAAGACATTTTTGTAATTTTTAAAAATGCTACCATTTTGATTATAAAACAAATTTTTGAACTATTTTGGTATACATGTCATACTAGTAAATTGGACAAGTTTTTAATTATGGCCAACCTTTTTTGACCAAGGCCTATTCCAAGTTAAATTACAATTAATTTGGATTGATTTATAACTGGTTGTAACACCCCCTTTTCGGTTTAAAAATAAAAATCATTTCTTTATACATATATGTACAAATGTGAGAGTGGAAAACCTTTATGAGTAGATATATATATTGGAAAATTGGTTAATTTATTTGAAAACTTGTTTTTTGTCTTTGACCATTTGTTTAAGTTGGTGGGACAACGTCCAGTTAGGGCAGCCAAACTGCATCTGCTTAAAAAATCATGTCTTCCTAGAGTAGGATAACCTACCTCCCGTTTAATGTTTAACTTTATTTAGGACAAGGTCTATCCACTATCAACTTAAACGTGTAATCTTTGTCTTATTACTGTTAAAACAATTTTTTTCTACATTCTAGGGTGCTAATATTATCTAAGTTGTTTCTTTATCCTACTAATTTATTAGTTTTAAAACTAGTTTCTATAGCATCATTAGTATCATGAGCATTAATAACAAAAGCATAATGTAGTAATGGTATGCCAAAAAGTACCCCACATCAGGTCCATTCATTAATCAAATAGCCTTTAATTATTACATCCATGCTCTTGTATATACTCGTGTTTAAGGCACAAAAATCAAGAAAATAAGGATAGCAAGTTATGGCCCACATCTCTCAATTGGTATACTAGTTTCTTACATTTGAAAGATGGAAGAGATGAGCTCTACGAGTCCATTGGATCATTCAAATTCACTGAAAATCTAACAATATAGCAAGCACATCGTACAATCAATCATTTCCATACATTATGCAATACAAATAGTAGATTATTTTCAGTCGATTGATTCTTGTACCTTTGACCAAGTGAATCCCGCAAGAATGTCACTAGCGTTCAAGCTATGCGTCTATAAGTCCAGCAGTCCGCAGATTCGGAAGATATGCGAGGCATGATCAAGTTTCTTAAGTGTGATCACAGACCCGTCTCTTAATTAAAACGTTAATGGGAGAACCACCGTTGATTGTCCTTAGACCAATCAACCCCTCCAAGTATATTGTTATCTTGTTACGAGTGATTTTATATTTGGTCACTAACATATTCATACATATTAAATGATAATTCTCCAAAAGATAGATCATTCATGCCCTTGTGTATATGAGTATAATATATAACATTCATTTAATCATATCTTTATCGTGTTTGAATTCTAAAATGGTATATTCTCATATACTATACTCATCTAGTAAATTTATGTGCATATCATTTCATGCGTGAACAACATCATATATATGCTCTAAATCTATCATGGTCACGTGTATATGATTATAAAAAAATAACATGTATTCAAATCATATTCTCATTATTCACATAACCAATGCAAATATAAGCATTTAATCATATAATCAATAAAGGGTGCATTCTACTACCACCTAGGACATTTTATGTATAATATAAAAGCAAATGCGGTTAAAAAGTGTGTGAATTGGAAATCATCTCCACCTCAATTTACACGCTCTTTATATTGCTTGATGCTCAAGGTGGTGCCAATCCTCTCAAATTTCTATAAAAACACTTGAGTTTTAGTTGGCATTACATTTAGCACCTAAACTTGGCTTTAGGTTCAAAATAACTTCTACAGTATTCTCAGATTCAAAATAACCCATGAACTTTGATGTGGGTTATTTAAGGTCCAATTTATGAGTTACATCTACGGTAAACCGAACTTCAAAAAGCCATAACTTGAGTTTTATGACTCATTTTTATGTGATTCTTGGGTCTATCTTGTAGTACTGTAACACCCCGCCTCCTAAGTCTCATCTTCCACATCATCTGACGATTCAATTCTCTTTGATCAGAAATCTTGGGTTGCCTGGGAAATGGGCCCGTGCTACATTTTCTTCTTCTTGGACTCAAATCTATTAGGGTTTCTGTGTGCATGAGTCTATGTACCAAATGACATCGTGGTAAATAAAATTCTTCATTTATTCATTCGAAAATTTCGAATACAATAATCCATTATAGCGAAAAATAAATTCAAAGCTGAAATACATGATTTAGTTTAGGCCGATGCACCCTACATTGAAATAAATAAAACTTTCAAGAGATAAATCTCCTCGCAAGTTGATTAATTCCCTGTGATGTGAAAAATAGGGGGTGAGCTAAAAAGCCCAGTAAATCATTCCATCTATTTAATCCATTATTTCAACCACACAATGCAAGCATATCAAACACTGTCAGAGATTAATTCGATCCAACCAATATGTTATTTCAGTCGTAATTTAGACCGAACGAGAATAACTTCTGTGCTCCAGATCTAGGGAGAGAGATCAATTCTGAAACTCAAACCCATTTCTAGTTGGATCATTCTTGAAACCCATTCCATTCTAGTGTCAGTATTGACAGTCAGTTCCAATTCTACATGGAACACAGAAAGTCCCCTGTACCGGTACGTGATTGAACTCTTATTTAATCTGATTTTTGTGTGCAAGAGCATAATAAATAAATATTTCGACAGTAATTAAACATACCAACAATATAACATGATAAATCAATAGAAGCACAGATTTTCGATTTCTAATGTAGAAGATCGTACGAGACGCAACTACAGAGCATACTCTCTTGGTCATGCAACATGATAATTGAATGACATAAATGCAAAGAACAAGAATAAAAGCAAAAAAAATTCAAACTAACCAAACAAGTAAGCATTATCTAAGTCAAAATAATAAATTAAAAGAAAGGAAAGAAACTCACCTCAAGATCGCTTCCTAAATTCTTTGTAGCACTTCGTTGCTACTACTTCGCAAACTATTTAGAATAGTTCAAGCAAAGAAGAACTAAAACTAAGGTTGCCAAGAAGGAGGCAAAGAAAGAAAACAAGAGGAATTTTCAACTCTTGTCTTTGAGATGAATGAAATGGGTGGAGTAGGGGGGTTTATATAGGGCCCTCTTCCAAATAGTGTCTCTATCTTTCCAATGTGGGATTATCACTTCCTACATATGCATACTTTAACATCTCACCAAATGAGATATTTCATTCATTAATGCATTTCCTTTACACATATACTTCTCTATGTATATTACTATCATACTAAACGAAATATTATTTTCATGAGTGCATCTAATTAATACTTTTCTATATTAATATCATACTAAAAATATTATTTTCTTTTTCAAATAGAGAAGCGTATATTTACCCAACAATTCTATATGTCTAATATTAATCATTGCATATCCCTTTATACTTCTATACTAACTAATAAATTGCATATCAATGACAAATATATATATATATATATATATACACGTATATGTGCTAATAAAATGTGTTTTAAACTCAAATTTCGATTATATTGTCACTAAAATTTTAGGTATTACAATTATTATGTCACTAAAATTTCAGGATTTACAACTACTCACTACAAAGAACATCATGCCAATGACCATTTTCCTTAGCTTGGCCCATGTTTGAACAGAAACACACATGAAACTGTTGGTTTACGAATCTGTCCTATTTTGTGCAACAATATTTGGAAGGTTGGTTTGAGGGTTTCAGGTGTCGATTGGGGTCACTCTTGAGTCTATTTTATAGTACGCTTGACAAGGTTTGACATGATAGTATCAATCCCCTTTGATCATGCCTCCACCATTCTAGAAATGGCATGAAAGTTACTATTTCATAACATGTTCGGCGATAATTTTTGAAAAGGTTATCCGGGCCACTCTTTGATGGTGAAAGGTTTGGACCTTTTTGGACATTCTATGGTATTTAAAAACTTACCCATAGTGGTTGGTCTTTTAGGTCATAATAACTAAAACTTTGCATGAAATAAAAAGAATAGAAAAAGAATTTTAAAGAAACTAATGAGAGAACTTATACGTCAACTTTAGCTACTCTTCCTTCCAAACTCTCCTCTTCTTCCTTTCCTCTCAAGCACACTTCAATGCTTCAATTTGTTGTGAGGAGAATTGTAACGACCCGTATTTTTGGACATTTAGTCGACGGGTTCGATATGTATTTTTCTGTATAAATTAATGAATTATAAATGAGAAATACATGATTATACAAAAATACGAAA
>JAJIYU010019881.1:0-10628 GCA_030144865.1 Tinospora cordifolia | reverse complement strand
AACGCCTAATGGATGATAAGTGTTTGCATGTTCAGTGTTTAGTTTAAATAATGCTATGGATGTACTGTGTATGATCCACTGGGCTCTTGAGCTCACCCAATCATTTTTTCAAGTAATTATTGAAGACGATGCTTCAACAGACCAATGTAAATTAATTACAGTGTACTGGATAGTAGAAAATGATATGTATTATAGGGTTTGATTATGTCAAATGTCAGTAATATTTGTCTTTTCAAAAGATGTTTCTAGAGCCCACATAATTATTCATAACTCTGTTAATGAAGTGATGTTTTCAGATGTATTGTATTTAAATTTTATTTCTTGGATATGAACTGTTAAAACTAACGGATAAATGAAGAAAAGAAAAAGTAATATCCCCAGTTCTCAGATAGAAAGCATGACTGACTGCACTCAAAAAAAAAATGACGTCTCAAGCCACGAGACCACCACGTCACCTACGACGTATGTGATAGAGAAAGAACGGGAGCTGGGCGTGTTACAAAACTCTCCAAATCCTCTCAAAAACTCATAGATTCGTCAAAAATTGCAAATGAATAGTCAAAACATGATAAATTTCATCTAGAATCACTAATTCATTGATTTAAAAAGGAAGATCTAAGCTCAATTCGCTCCAGATCATTCCACGCTTCGAAAACCTCAAATCACCGATCAACTTTACAATTTTGATGTTTTTAGCCTACAAGAATTCATTTGAACGAATTTAAGGCTTCAAAACCTTACCTTAGATGCTTAGAATTGCTCTAGATCTGATCTAGATCATTTTAACTATCTCTGAGCAAAAATTGGATCACTGGTGATCACAAATGGGATGCCCTAGATTTTGTGATTTTGTTCTGTTATATTTTGGTTCGGTTGCTCTCTATTTTGCGATTTAAATTGGGATGAATACTGCCCCACATAAACAGTACTCGCAGGTGAACAGTACCCATGGTTACTGTTCATAAAGGAAATTTTTGCCCAGCTCCCCCTTTTTTCCAAAGTTAGTTCAAAAAGACCTTCATAAGTATTTTTTTTTGTTTTTTAGTTTTTTTCTAACTTTAACCAACATGATTTATTTTATTTTTGTAATAAATATTGTAATGAACATTCAAATCAAGATTGTAGACATTTTTCTATTTATTTAGAATTTTTAAAAATTAATTTATTTCTTTTTCGCAAACCTTAGGCTTTAAGTATATTTTTATTTATTTATTTTTCTTTTACCTTATTTATACCTCATTATGGTTAAATAAATACTTCTCTTATTTATTTATTTATTTATTTTATAGTTTACTATCTCCAAAATGATGTGTATGTTTTATAAATTTTTCGGAGTATTACGACCTACTCCCCTTAAATAAAATTTCGTTATCAAAATTTGAATAAACTTACATACTTGAGTAATGTGTTCTGTTAAGTACTCCTCGTGAAAAGATTTGGGTACTTCCTCTATATCTCACTCTTTAACTCCCAGGTTGCTTCCTCTAGGTTGTGATGCTTGCATAGGACCTTAAACAAGGGAATGCCCTTGGTCTTGAGACTCTACACCTTACGATCAATGATTCTGATAGGTGTTCCTCATAAGTTGCATCTTCCTAAAGTATGATATTTTTCCATTGTACGACATGAGAAGGATCTACCTCATACTTTCGGAGCATTGAGACATAGAACACATTGTGGACTAAATATAATCATTATGGACATTCACCAATCTGCCTAATGATCTCGAATGGACCAATGAATCTGGGTGCTAGATTCCCTTTGCTCCAAACTATCTAATTCCTTTTTGTGGACTGATCTTTGGGAATACTTTGTCACCTAGTTGGAGCTCTAGAGGTTTTCTTCTATTGTCAACATAGGTCTTTTGCTTACTCTGAGCTGTAACCAACCTCTGCTGGATCTTCTTAATCTAGGCATTCATATCCTCAATCATCTCGAGTCCAATAAGTACATGATCCTCAAACTCTACCCAACAAGATGGTGATCTATAGGGTCTACCATAGATCGCTTCATATGGAACCATGCCAATGCTCACCTGATAGTTGTTATTATATGGTGAACTCCGCTAGATGTAAGTACCTATTCCAATTGCCCTTGAAGTCAAGAGCAAACACTCTCAACATATGCTCAAGTATCTGAATGACCCTTTTTGATTGCCCATTTGTCTGCAGGTGAAAGGCTGTGCTCATGGTGATCCTACTACCCAACTGCTTCTTTAAGCTCTACTAGAACTAAGAAGTGAATTTGGCATCTCTATCTAATACTATAGTCTTGGGAACACCATGTAATGTAACAATCTCTTTGATCTATAACTCACCTAGTTTACTCACTGAATCTGAAGATCCGATAGGTAAGAAATGTGCTACTTTTGTTGGCCAATCCACTATGAACCATACCGTGTCTTCCCCTTTCTGATTCCTAGAAAGACTAGTAACAAAATCCATCATGACATGATCTCACTTCCATTATGGTATTGGAAGCCCTTGTATTGTCACAAGCCACTCGTGGGCCCACAAGGCGTCCACATCTATGGTGACTTACAAGGTACTGTCTCCTCCCCTTGGGGTTTTCTTTTACCTCTACGGAGATTCATGTAATACCTTGTAACTTCGTGATCATGCCATGTTGCGAGTAGGTATGAAATGGATAAAAACGGAGTGAATTACAAAATAAAAAGGTAAAATATACATAAACTTTAATGAGGATTAATGATTGTATAGAAAAATATAGATATAAAATTTATAATAAGGTTTATATATATAAGGATGATTAACATATATAAAAAAAAGATTAAACAATATATATATATATATATATATATATATATATATATATATTTATAAATTTTAATGAAATCTCATGTAAATCAACATGGAAAAAAAATATAATAATAATAATAGGAAATCTTGGCCAAACTAGAAAAGTCTGGTTTGGCGGTGAGTTTGCAAATGAAGAAGAAAACTAAGGAGGGAAAACGACTCTGGAAAGAAGGAAAATGAGGAGCGACCAGAGTTTTCTGGTTGCTGCAGCTAGTGAAGTCGAAAGGGGAAACCGAGCAACATTGCTGTTGCTGTGGTTGCTCAAGCTATTGTGGCAGAATGAAGAAGGGAAGAAACAGAGCAACACCGTGTTGTTGCTACTGATGTTGTTCCCTGCTGCCGAATGAAGAAAAAGATGAAAGAAGAAAACTAGCTTCGTTGGTTTTGTAGTCTGTTGCAGTTGCTCTAGGGTGTTGCTGCTGTTGAATGTGGAAAATGAAGAAGAAGAAGAAATCAAGCAGAGGAAGGAAGAACAGGGGTGTGGCTACCATTGTAGCTACTATTGTTGTTGCCGCCGAACAAGAAGGAGAAGATGAAGCGAAGAAGTAGCTGTTACCGTTGCAGAATGAAGAAGGAGTTGATGGTGGTTGGATGTGATGAACAGAGGGAAGATGCAGTTGTTGGTGTTGTTACCATTGCTGCTGCGACTGCCAAATAAAGCAGAATGCTATTGCAGGGAAGAGGAGTAGAATCAGGGGCAACGTGAGTGTGCTGGATTTCTGGGCTGCCGTGCATGAATAGGAGCAGAGAAGAGAAAGATGAAGTTGAGAGTTGCTATTGCATTCTGAATCTATTGTGCAAAGAAGACCTGCTGCTATTTTTGCATAGAGAAGAACAAAAAGGGTGTTGTGCATGCTACTATTGTGAATTGCAGACAGAGGAACACAATCAAGCTATGTATATTGTTGCTGCTAGTTTGGACAAAAAGAAGAAGAAGGTTGGTGGCTGCAGCTGGGCGTGATGGGAGTAGAAAACAGAGGAAGGGGATTTTGTTTGGCTGGCTGTGGAATGACAACAAAAGAAGAATCGTGATGAAACCATGAAGAACTACTCCTTATAGTATAAATTTTGTGTGCATGATGCTGCTATGATTTGGGATGAACGAAGAACAGGGGAATGGATGCACAATTTTGGGTTAAATTTCTAATTTAAATCGTGGTGTGTGTGAATTTTCTTATTCGTATCGTGATGAACAAAAACAAAAAAAAACTTGGATGATTGATTTGTTGGTTGATGGCATTTCTAACTCTTGTGATTGGCGTTCGGGTTTAGTGGTTGATCGTGACGAACGGTGAAGAAAATGAAATGATTTGGGATGCTTCTGAGGTGCTAACCTTGAGGTGTAGTCACTGGAGTTTGGGTCACCATTGAAGGATTGAAATAAATCAATTTGGGGTTTTGAATGGTGTTGTTGAATGAAGAAGATGAGTTACTGGTTGAGGTGCGAAGTAGGAATTTTCGATTGGAGCGATCTGTGCGAAGAGCAATGTGCGACAAAGGAATTTCGTCTTTGGCGTCGTTCGCGCGACGAAGAACGATTTGAAAGGTATAAAAATTTTATACTTGATTTTAAATTCTAGATAGCTAAAAAATTATTTTTCTTTGATTCTGGATGTGAAAAATGAAATTTAGAAATTTGAACTTTTAGTAGGAGAAAGATAGAAATTTAAAGACCTTATTAAATATTTTAATACAAATATTAATTTCGATACTTATGAATTTTGATAGATACTTAGAAAAGGAATACCAAAGCTTAGAAAATTCGCAGTTTCGAATATTGGGAGTTAAAGTTTATTTGGAAGCTAGATATAAAAGGAACATAATTAAATTTTCTTATTCAAATAGGAATTAATTAAATCAATTATGAAAATTAGTTTGAAATATTTATTTAATGATTCAAATTAAATAAATTTAATATTAGATTGTTTATTAATTATTGAACATGAGGATTAATTAAATTAATAAAATTAAAGTAATTAATCTTTTAAATTAGGATTGGAAAAGAAATAATTTTTCAACACATTAATAGTTTTATTTAACATTAGAAGTTAAAATTTTAATAATCCAATTAGTTGAAAACATGAAAAATAAACCTTTAGGGGTTTAAAATATTTTATAAGAAAAGCATAAAATTTAGTCCTTGAAACTAAATATGTAACATTTAGAAGTTTTATTTTGTTCATAATTAAATTAATTATGATATTAATAAATTATGTAAAAATGAATAAACCATATAAGCTGAGAAATTAATCATAAAAGTCTTTAATTTGAAATTCAAAAATTCGGAAGACTTAGAAATTGTATTAAATTTGATTTCATGAAATTCTAAAATTTTAGAATAAACCTGAATTAGTTGAAATTTATATTTAAATTTCATAATAAATTTAGAAATTCTTTTAACTTAAGCATAATTTTATTAAGGGTTAAACTTCAGATTCTATAATTTTTGAGGACCGAACGTCTCACAAGAAAGCAAGGAGTCCTGAAGATCGGCAAAATTAGGTGGGCGTAACTTCCTTGCTCATATATATTATATAGATTTAAGATTCAAAGCATTTGATTGTGTAGTTCTAGGTTATTATAATTTTATTAAGAAATTGATTGAAATTGTTTGGCTCATGTGAATGATGTGTGACGTATGATGAATTGTTTAATCCATGCGTAATTAGTTCATGACATGATCTTGCATTTGGATTTACTCCAATATGGCATGTATGACTAGGAACATATGCGTCTAGATCTTATTGTTTACTTGTGCATCTTATTGTGTTAACTTGCAAGCATAATTCGAATTATATTCTCTAGTGTACTGTATGATGCTTGACGTGTTTGAGATTGTTTGTAAAACTAAAATAAGACGACAATTTATTAAGAATCCACATACCGGTGCAATTGTCGAACCTGAAGTGGATCGAGGTGGCATCTCCTATATGTCATTGCTTGAGATTGTCGAGCCACCAGGTGGATCGTAGGTATTCCCAACCGAAGCTGAATGTGATAGCTCGAAGTCTTTAGGAGATGGTATGATGCCTAGGTAAGTACACTCCCTTAGATTGTGACTCTGACAGGTAACCGACCTTAGGCGTTACCTAAGATTTGTGTTGATTCAAATCACAGGGAATACCGAGAGGCATCTCAACCCTCTTCTGGTCTTATATCACAAATAAAACAAGTTACTATTTGAAATGCCTAATGTTTGAAGGTGTTTGTAATATTTTGGATTGTGTTTGTATAATGCATGTGATTTGTAGGAATGATCCACTAGGCTTTTGAGCTCACTCCCACTTTATTTTTCAGGTACATCTGGACGTAGAGTATAATAACTTACGTCAGAAGACTCGCAGTGTAATTGGATGCCTCATTGGGGAAGTAGTTTGGGATGGGAGATTTGAAGGTCATGTTTTATTTATTTTCACTGGATTGTTTTAATGTATTTATGCTGACGTTAACTTGAATTTATTTTATCTTTAAATGACTTTTCTTGTTTGACAATTTTGGTTTTAATAATAGCTTTTAAAGTATTTCCGCTGCATTATCTATGATTTATATTGAGAAATTCGGTGAGTACTTTGAGAAATTTTCTCCGTGCTTTTGTTTAGATAAGTATTTACCCAAATACTAACTTGAGAATCAGTTGTTATGAGTTTAATTTTGAAGAAAAAGATTTTTACAGAATAAAATTTTCAAGTACATCTCAATTTTTAACGGGCAACGATCCACACGTGAAACAACACGTGAAATCTACATACTTATCCCCATGCTGTAGTTCAAATCTCTACAGAGGCAAAAGAAAACCCCAAAGGGAGAGGACAATACCTTGTGAGTCACTGCAGGTGCGGAGGCCTTATGGGCCCAAGATTAGGTTGTGACAGTTTGCGAGTAGGAATTGAAAAAATATAATAATAAACAAATAAATATTACTATTTATGCTTTGGTAGTAAATTGTAATGACGATGGTTATTTGATGATGACAGATAAAATATAAATAATTTTTAAATTAACTACAATGATGAAAAAACTTAATAATAATGGTTAAAAATAAATAAGCACTTTTACAATATAACAGAAAATAGATTTTTGAATTAATAAATGAAAAAAACAAAAAAGATTAGCTGATTTTTAAAAAATGATGATGAAAACTTGCTTATTTGATTGAAAGAAATGTTGATTTTAGAACAAATTCTAGAATTGGTTGAAAAAAATAAAATAAAAATTTGGGTCTTAGATTTTGGAATTAAAAAAAAGGAAAAGAAAAATTTAGAAGACGATTGAAAGAGGAAGAAGAACAATTGAAGAAAAAAATTTAGGGCAAAATCAATTTGGCTTTTGTTATGTATGCTGTTGTGGCTGACTCACAAATAGGAATGAAGCAAATTTTTTTGCTATTGCATTTTCGCATTTTGGCAAATTGAACAAAGAAGAACGAATGAAAAAGGGGTTGTAATCTGGTGCAAAGAAGTGGTATCAACTAAAATGTAGAGGAAGAATGAAAGCAGCTACAGTTGGTTGTTGTTGTCGTCACCAGACGAAGAAGAAAAGGAACTGAAAGAGGATTGCGATTTGAGCATGAAGCAAAGGAACTGAGATCTAGTACAAGTTGGTGCAAAGGAAGAAGAAGATGATAGAATTCTAGTAGTACTAGAATTGTATTGTAATCAAGATTATTTGATGTTAGAATTCCAGTTTGAGTCAACCTGATGATTTTGGATAAGGTCCAACTAGGTAATCTGAGTTAATCTCTAATTGAGATTACCAGATAGTTTAGAAGTCTATAGAGTTTAGAACAAGTGTCTAAAAGAGTCTATAAATAGACCCTATGAGATTCAATATGTAATTCTGTTCAGTAGAAAGCAATAAAGTTTAAAGCAGAGGTTTTTATTCCAATAGTGGTATTAGAGCAGCAAAAGATCCACGTTGTAATCTATACAGTTAAGAACAGTTAGATAATCTATACAGTGATTTCACTACTCTTCACGACTCATTGTGTTTTGCTCTGCGCTGGTGGTGCGCTGAGTTGCTACTACAATTTCTTCGGTTCTTCTATTGGTGTCCTCTAATCACTCTCGTCGTGTTGCTGCGTCAATTATTTCCATAAAGGCAGAAGAAACTACCAAGAAGGAGACGTGGGTAGAGCAAACAAAAAAGAAAAAAAGAAAACTAAAAGACTTTTCTAGGTTGCTGCCAACTAGAAACGCAAAGAAAAGAGGAAGAAGACGCTGCTTCGCTCCTCTGTTGCCATGGCTGAATTTGGAGCTACAAACTGAATCATAAGCGTGACGCTCTTCCTCTTTTCAGCCAACATCTGTGTAGTGCTTGTTATGCCACTGCTTGTGCTGTTGTGCTTCGGTTTCTACTATGATCGCGAAAAAGCCATTTTTTTGTGTGATTGCTGCAAACCGAGAAAAACAAAACAACAAAGCTAATTTTGCTGCACTGTTCGTTATTCTTCTTCCTTGCGGGTGCACTGTTTGCTCATTGTTCATGCTACCTCCTTCTTCTTATCGTTATTTTTCTTTGCCTCTGACATTCTGCTCGTGTTGCAACTCACGTGGTGCCCTGTTTCCCAGTCGCCTGGTGTTTCATCGTGTGTTTTGTTCGTCGTGATCCGCCTCTGCTAATCTCTTCTTCACTGCAATTTGTTCTGCACCATCGCTTGTCGTCCTTGCTGCAGCACTCACTATTCTTCTTCTTGGCAGTGCATAGTTTGCTCTTTATCCACTGGTTCACTGCCCTTTTTTCTGTGTTGCTACACACCAAAAAAATCATCCACCGCCTGTCGGGACCCCTTCCCTAGGGAGAAGGACGAACCGACCGGCACAGTGCTCTGACAATCCCATTCCCAAGCTTAGCTTGCCCAAAACACTGTTAAGCCTTTTCACGACACCATATATAACACTATCAGAGTAATCTTAATAAAGGTGGAAACAATTAGAACAAATAAGTACAGTAGATTTTGTTTATACAAAAGTTAAGTATATATACACTGTCCTAAATTTAGCAGTAGCGGAATGCCTAAGTCAAAACATCTACAATATTTTTCTCACTTCCTATACATTATACTAACTCTCAAAATAGTAAACCACGTGAGGAAACCTACAAAGTAAACGCGGTGCGCTCTACGCGATGACCGCTTTCTTTCCCTTATCCACAGAAGAAGAACCTAAAATGTTAAAGTAGTGAGCCAATTTTGTCCACAGCGGCTCAGTGAGTAATGTAACCTAATGTATAACTTAAAAAAAAATATTCTAGAAAAGCAATGTATGAATGCACAATAATAATAATGCGAATGAATGCAACAGTTAATGAATGCTAAATCCATTATGCAGTTGTGCACCTTCCATTTTGAAACCAATTTTAATGCAGAAAATACATAAATCCACTCGAGTAGAAAAAACCCGACGGTTAGGTGTATAGGTGACGACCCCAATTTGGGCCCACAAAACCCCCCTCAGGGCACTCTGTGCTAGGTGGTCACTAAATAATATAGGGGAGCCTCAATTGATAGACCTAGCCCGACCGCACCCCCGGGTACGACAACCACTCGTCCTCAATGCTCTACCATATTCAATACCCTAACCCGCACCCGGACCTCGATATTCGGTGCACATTTTCATTTAAATCACATTTAAAGATTGCAAATGCATTTCAATATGTAGGAACATTTCATTTATGATAGAATAACAAGTTAAGTGATAAATTAGAAAACACTACTCACAAGGATGCTCAGCTCCCGGTGCTCCTCTAGTGATCGGTCGCGTCCCGCTGATGTTTGATCCTGCGTGATCGACTTACTTTCTTAATATCTACATAAAACTTGGCTCACATTCTAACTTTATGGTCTTTGGTCAATCAAAGGATTGACTTGGTCAACTATAGTCAACTCTATCTAAACCTAACCCTCGTCGACCTGTCAGATTAATGAGGTCAACCTGGTTAACAAGGTCGATTAAGTCTTTATATTGACTTAAAATACTATAAATATGTATTGTCGACATGTGTTTCACATTTTGTACACAATAACCAGCCACTTTTATAAATTTGGTGGGTCAGTACATAAATATTATTTCCTATGTTATATATTTCCTTAATAAGTATTTTATAATGTTATACAACATTATAGAACATTTCTTTCTATTATTTATCATTATTTTTACCGTATATACATTTTTTTCCTATATTTATTAATTAATCCTCAAATCGCATAAACGTGAATTTAATATGTCCATTGACCTCCAAAAATCCTAATTTCAGTATCATTAAGTTCAGAGTTTCATTCTGGACATTTTAGTACCCACCGACTAAAATTTCAGTATTAATGGGTATACCCCCTATGCGTCGACTTCCAACTACCATATAATTTTCTACAGTCCACGAGGGTATAAATAATATATATATTTGCATTCTACTTGTAAATCTGAGCACAATGATATATATATTGTATAGTTTGATTCGTAGGAAAAATATACCCTAATTTTGGGTCGCACATTAAGTTAATACATTTATTGAAACTATACTATAAAATTGAAATTCACTACTTGTATAATAATTCAGAATTGAAAATGAGGTAAAAATATTATTTACCTGAAATGTCGAATTTTCAAAGTGCGTGACTTCTTTTTCTTTCCTTTTTCTTCCTTTTTCTTTTCTTTTCTTTTCTTTTTTCTCCTTTTTCTTTTCTTTTTTTTTTTTTTTCTTTTTTTCCTTTTTCTCTCTTCTTTCTCTCCTTTCTTTCTTTGATCCGGATGGCAAAGTGAGCAAGTGAGGATGAGAAATAATACAATGAGGAGATGGCTTTTTATAGCCAAATTT
>JAJIYU010019880.1:0-10636 GCA_030144865.1 Tinospora cordifolia | reverse complement strand
TCTTTTGCCTTTGTTTTCTGGGTTTACATGCAATGACCGCGGTCCTAATAGACCGACCGCGGTCACCAGAATGTAATTTCTGATATTCAGTGTTTTTCTTCGCCATTTCTTATGTTTCTCGGATTTGCATCACTCTTACACTTATTTAGACTTATGATACATGATTGTCTAGTCGTTTTAGCCGTTTTGATTCTTTTCTTGAGTTTGCTATTCCACTTTTGTTGTACACTGGTGACGTGGACGTCTCACAGACTTCTGGGGTATTACAATCTAATCAGCATTGCTACAGGCCGCGAACGATTCAGGTAAGTGACTTCAAATTTCAAGGACAAAATTTAATTTAAGGGGGTAAATTGTAATAATTAAGAAAATACATAAATAATTAAATAAAATACATTTAATTTAGTGGGATGAAGATTAAAAAAAAAGACATATATATATATATATATATGAGAAATAATGTATATACACATATGTACATGTTTATATTGGTTAATAATAAAATAAAATAATTAAATAAAAAAGCATTATCTAAATTTTATTAAGCAGTAAAAGATTTAATAAATTAAATTTTGGTACACAAAGCACACAATAAAATCAGAAATTTAGTATAAAAATGATGTAAAGTACACATATCTAAGTGTATAAGGAGTGTATAGTATATGTATTAGAAATTATATACAAAAAGGAGCTCCAAATACACATAAAATCCAAAAACGGGATTTGAGCGCACTCTCCACGTCATATGAGGAAAGTTGGATCAAAATCAAATAGCACTAAGATAACAACAAGGAATTCAAGGTAAACTCAAACACCTACTCATATCTTATTCATACTAACCTTTCCCTATATTAATGTGGCATCTTTCCTATTCCTTCCACTTAAAAAAATTGACTCCCCTCCTATTTCCTCTCCTCTAGTTGACTTTCCTCCTCCATTGCAAGATCTTAGAAGTTTCAAGTCTCAATCAAAGAGAAATCGCATCAAAGTAAAGCACACACATTGATTTATAAGGTATTATTCCTACACAACATCTTATTTTCTTCCTTTTCCCCTTCTTTTTATCTTTAGATGTTGATTTTGGTAATCTCCCCTCTTGCTGGACATCCCCTCGTTCCAACCATTGAAGAACATCACAAAAGGTTGATAGTGCACCCATAAAGCCATAACGATCCATTCTACTAGGTACTACCCTATACTATCTCCACTACCATCTCTACCTTTTCTTTTCTTCTTCTTTCCACCCCTCGATGTGATCATTCTTTCTATCATAATTTTTTGAAATATTTTTCTAATTCCATCATCAAAATAGAAACGTAAATCAGCCCAAAGAAGAGCTAAGAACTCTTTTTTGAAGCACACATCATCAACAAGACATTCCGGGCAACGGTAGTAAGGTATAATGATCTAATCCCTTTCTTATGGTTACTTTTTTATTTTTAATAATGAATCTTATGATTTAAAGGATTACAAGTCTATGGAAATATGAAAGGTTGAACGAAATAACATCTACATGGGAAAACAGATCAAATATGCATATATGTTCATGAAACTAGTAACTATTCATGATGCATGTAGAGATTAACGATATATATACGTGTAGTAGAATGATGTTAATAAGGTGTTATTTGATGAAAAACCTGCAAGTAAGGTTGCTGAAAAATTATGAATATAGATGCACAAAATTCTGATTTTTAGTGCATGATGATAAAGCATACAAACAAGGCATGTATGCATGATATAATTAGGGTATTGGCATGTTTAAGTGACAATTGAGTGTAATTGCAAAATTAATGAGAGTTCTACACATTTAGATGTCAAAAATCAGCAAGCAGGTTGCTGGAAAATTGGGATCTAAGTTACATATAATGTTAATATTGGAGTGTTATAAAATAGCACATCCATAAGAATCGTATGCATAAAATAATTAGGATATGTGCATGTTTAAGTTATGGTTAAGCATGATCACTAATAGGGTGTTGTGTGATACATATATGAATAAAAAACCATTAAGGTGGCTTGCTAAAAATTGATGGTTAAACATGTTTAAGAGGCTAGAAAGGGGTGTAAGACTTTAATATATATCAAATCTTGAGAATATGTGTATAAATCATGAAAACAACTATGATTTCATGCACATGATGCATGCTGGTCATGGCTGAATATTTAATGGTTTTAGAGGATTTTAAAAAGGTTTTAAAAGTAATTAGATAATGAGTGTTCATAATTAGAAAAAAAGGGTAGGTTAAGTCTAATTATCGAATAAGGGAAACAGTGCGCACTGGATGCACTGAAAAGGTGAATAATGCACTGTTTGTCATGCTTGTTAAGAAATTAGTAAATTTATGAATTAAAAAAATATTATATGATGTTCAATTACTAAAAATAATTACCTCAAATATTTTAGATTGAGAAGTCACAACATTCGAGTTGACAGTGTACAAGAGCAGGAGCTGAGGAAGTGCACTGACTGGTGGAAATAATTATTGTGCTCTTTTATATTATTTTAGTTTTGAATATTAAATAAGATTGTTTACCTATTTGATTGGATACCTAGGAGCATGCTAGGGTATGATTATATCATAATTGTGATTGAATGATCTCATACATGTATGATATGATGAGCAATATGCCTTATGTGTTGGACAACATGTGTTATAATTGTGTGCATATTGAATTTATGTCTTCATAATATTTTTGGTTATGTGTGAAAAGTAGAAGATATTGAGCATGCTAGAACTTGATCTTGTTAAATACTTTAAGATCACTATAACTAATAACTAAACCACGTATCGGCTCAGTGAATCACAATTGATCACGGTGGGTGTTCTCAAATTATGAAATTGAAATTATATTTGAAATGGAACACTGGGTTGGACCCTAGCTCCTGGGTATTGGATAATGGGCATGACCCCTCTTTGTCATTAGCGTTAGGCGCTTGTTGCTTTGATGAGAATACCGAAGATGGTCTTTTCGGTCTAAATGTCAATTGAAAAACAATTAAATTGCTTGAAACGCCTAATGTTTGATAAGTGTTTGCATATTATGTGTTTTGACTTTAATAATGCTCGAGATGTATTGTGTATGATTCACCGTGCTCTTTGAGCTCACCCATTTCTTATTTTTCAATAACCAGTAGTTAAACAATGTCGTTGATAAGACGAAGTAGAGTATAGTTAGTGGTAGACCTTCTTGATGAGTTTGTCTAAGTCATAAGTTTATTATTATCTTTAGTTAGACAATAGTCAAAGAATCTCCTTTTATTTCATTTATTGAGTTATTATTTAAAACAATACCATGAGACTAGATGTTAGTTTGATTATTATTTGGTTAAATGAACAAATATGACATCTCATGTTTTTAATTATAAACATATTTGTTATTCATTTATTTTGTAACACCCCAATTCCCGAGACTTTCAATTTGAACTTTTACCATAAGGCGGGCCGGGCCGATATTACTTTACAAGTGACAGACACTTGACTTTCTATTTCACTTATTTCATGCCTTAATTTTATTTGACAGTACATCACTTAAATTTGAGAATTTAATAAGGCAATAATACTTGAAATGAATGAAATTCATATACTCAATTAATTTAAATCAAATTGAGTATATAATTTGATCTTGAAGAAAATTTATTACAGCGGAAGATTCAAAACTTGGGCAACATGCCCTTACATAGAAATTAAAAACTTTCAAAGAAAGAACCTATCTAATACTCATGGTCTTCATGTAATTTAATTACCTGACAAATAGAAGGAAGGGGTGGGCACATAGCCTAGTGGATCTTTCTAAACTTTGAAATCATTATTTCAATTCAAACAAACCAAACATATTAAAAACTTTTTGTACATTAGGTGATTCAAACAAATATCTTGTTTATTGTTGACATTAAGACCGAAAGAGTTTAATCTCTATGTTCTACATTGTTGGGAGAGAAAATCACTTTTAGAAACTCAAACCCCAATATCTATGTAGTGAGATCACTATTGGAAACCTAGTTCAAAAATCATCAATGTTAAGCCGGCAAGCCAAATCGGGGGTGGAACACACACGATGACGCTATGCAGTCCATCATCGCACCGGTACGTGGTTAGGATCATTATTTAATCTTTTCTTAGTGATAAAACACACAATGTCGGATTAAACCATTAATATAACATATACATAACATGAATCATTAAATATTTATTCATGGCACGATTCATGCATATCATGCATCATTATTCTTGATTTCTAAACATGCATAACATTTATATTCATGGTACATCAAATAAAAAAAGCATGCATATTTAAAACATATATTCAATCATTCAACTTCAAAACATCATCACACATGCAAGACTTATTCAAATTAAAATAAAGAAGTAACAGTTAGAAACCACTTCCACCTTACATAAATATCTTCTGCACACTTCTGAAATCCAGCAGAGTTTCGTGACTTCAAAGCTTTTAAACACTCAAGAACACTCAGGAACAGTTCAAGATTACTCAAGAACTGAGGGGATTACCAAGAAGAAGGTCTGTGAGAGTTAAGAGGGACTGGTATGCTCTTGATTTGGGATGAAAACAATGAGAGCATTAGGGGTCTTTTATATAGAGTTTAAAATGGTATAGAATGGTAAGTTTTTAGTGTTCTCCTTGTAGGAAACTTGCCAATTATTCAAAATTTCGTGCCTCTCAAGTATAGAAAAATAGCAAGTGTGTTTGGATTATTCTGTTATTTTTCTCGTTTTAATCGAAGCATTAATCTGGACCATCTGATGAACCTCGATCGCGGCACTCAGACCACGGCCGTGATTAACAAAATCGTTGTAGATCGTCAGATCGTCCTCGAGCGCAGCACATGATTCGCGATCAACAAAGCGCCTCATATCTAGACCGTCGGATGAACCTCGATCGCGATGTGCAGATCTTCGTTCGTGCGTCATTGATCTGGATGCTCGGATCAACCTCAAGTGCAGCAACGGTTCACGATCGATCGAAAACGTCTCAAATCCAAACCATCAGATTGTCCTCAAGCGCAGCACGGTTTGTGATCAACTAACGCGGCTTTGATCTGGACCGTTGAATGAACCTTGATCACGGTGTGCAGATCTCGTTCGCGATCTCTGAACACGGCTTTGATCTAGACGCTTGGATCTTCCTCAAGCGTAGCACCAGATGATCAACACAACGCGAGCACAGATCCTAGCTGCACGATCTACCTCGAGCGCAGTGTTCAGATTTCCGCTCGCGATCAACGAAATAGATCTGGACTGTTGGATCAAGCAGATTGATTTTGGGCCGTTGGATCTCGATGATTCAATGCTCCTGAGCACTAGTTTGGTTTTGATCTCGTTTGTTGGATCGGGCAGATTGATTGTGGGTCATTGGATGCAGTTTTTATTACCAAAATTGCTTTCTAAGGTTGTTGTTATCTGAAATTTTCTAATTATACACTTTTTAATTGATGTAAACATGGTTTATTGCACATGTCCTTCTATTTTATTAATTTTCTAATATTCCCCCCTTTCTATTTCTTTAATATTGTATTTATTATATATTTTTCTATTTCTTTAATATTTTTAATACCAACAATTTAATAATCTACATTTTTCATTTTTTTCATTTTCATATATTTTTATTTATATATTAATTTCATTATTTATGTAATTATAAATTGATACTTATATAATGTTATACTTATTTTAGATAAATATAAGCATACTACATTTTTATTCAATAATGTAAATTTTTCTATATACATATTCCTATAATATGTACTATTTAACACACATATTATTCACACACACATTAACCTATATATATACTTTATTTCTATTCTTTATTTCTTAATAAATGAAAGCAACTCTTTAAATTTCATAATTAATTCTACTTAATTAAATATCAAATTAAGGCTTTATTTACCTACCCATAATTTGCACCCAAAAGTTTCTTAAAATCTTCAAAGTTGATTCACTTTACGTATTTCATTTAATTTCATTAAACTTATTTATCTTTAATTATTTAAAAAAATTTTGGGTTATTACATATTTACTCATATGAATTTGTGGGATGTGACTTGGTGGGACCAGGAGATTTATTATTGATGTGTGAAACAAGTAATATTCTTATTCTCGACAATGTCATGTGACAAAAATGAACATTTATGTGTATATATCTTTAAATATGAGATCAATTGTGAATGTTTCGATAGCAGGGGTGTTACAGGGAGCATATTCAACATCAAGTAATATACTTTTCTTTAATATAAATATTATTTTATGACGCTTCAGTGTTTAAATATTACATAGTTCATTATATGATCAAAATAAACTTTAAGTTTAATTAATCAGATAATATTATAACTTTATATGTAAAACTTAACTATAATAAATCTCTTAATAATTTTTGTTATGATATATTCATAAAATCAATTTGAAACAATAGATAAATGTCAAATAAATACATTAAATAATAAAAATAATAAAATAACATGTTTACGTCAAATCAAAGTTTTTGAGATACTTTATTACCATTGGATTAATTCATAATTAGCTTTTGACTAATTTATAAATTCACCATTATATATGTGGGTCTATCAATAAAACTCAATCTATTTTTTTTGGGTTACATAAACTTAATCTAGTTGCATATAAATCATTATAACTTTGATATTTTAAAATATTTTAATAGCTTTTTCCAGTTATAATTTTGTTAAATTTCATAGCTTTTGATTAGACAAATTTTCATTTCATTAATTTCATGCTAGAAAATTTCACTGACAATAGGACTCTTTTCAATAGCGAATAATCAAAACATTATTTTTCAATAATTTTAAATTATAAAAGATTATTCTCATTATATAACTTCAGGCTATGAGTTTTTTTTTAATTTTATAATTTTAATTCATTAAATAAAATATCATAATATTTTGTTCTATCTAATTGGTACTGCAATTTCAGGTGCAATCAAACATAATATTTTTTTATATAAATATATTAAATAAAAATAATAAGATTTTGATTGAATTTTTTTTTATATAACAGCTATAAATATTTATTTCACAAAGTTTTCTTTTAGTTATATGAATCAAAATATATAAAAAGAATATTTCAGTCACTTTACATTATTTTTTTTCATGTAGCTTGAAATATTTTAAAAAATTATTATAACGAGCTAGTGAGCTTAATGCTAAAACAATAATCAAAATCACAATAACACTTTTTAATGTTCATAAACAATCCCCTCATTTTATTAAAATTTATTTATGTCTTATAACATAATACTAATTATTTTTAAAAACTATGACCATTACGGTATTGAAGATTATTTTTGCCTCAACCATTATTATATATATTTTTTTGTATATTATAGCGATTAGATACACGTCAATATTAATAATTATTAATAAATCTAACATTTACTTCAAGGAATGTGCAATATCACTCATCAAAATCATTTTTAATTTGCTTATGCACAAAAGTGAATAATTTAATACTTATATTCATAAGGATCATTATTTTTTATAACATTAATAAAATAGATATTTTTTTTAATATTACTATCTATACGTTTAGCCTCTATATATGATTTACAAATAAGTAAGAATATATAATTACAATATAATTACATAATACTAAGAGTAATATTTTATCTTCAAATTAAAGTTAAATATCACTAAAGTGGGTAATAAAAATATAAAATTTTAAAACAATATATTTACATCTTAATTTTTCTTCCAAAAGTGTACTATTTGTACGAGGTAGGTAGAACAAGCTTTAAGAAAAAGTAGTAAGATAGAGTTTTCTTAAATAACTGACCCTTTAAGACAAGATAATCTATTTTCTTTTTAATTTTTAATTTTACTTCAGATAATATTTATCTACTATCAACTCAGACTTATAGTATTATTTATATTATAAAAATTAATATTCAAGCATAAATAATTGATAATGTATCAAATAAATTATTTATTTGTCACATTTTAATTTTTGAATCCTAGTATCACATTATATATAATTCATATTAAATGATACATACATACATACATACATACATACATACATACATACATATATATATATGTATGCATACATATATACATACATACATACATACATATATATATATATATATATATATATATATATATAATATATGCATTATTCAAATAATAATATAAAAATTGATAACACAAATTAACAATATACCTTCAAAATTTTAGAGGAAATTACATAAAATGTCAATTATTTAAAATTATTATCAAAAATATTTTGTTTAAGTTATTGGTTTTCAGTTATATCATCATTCTTATATTATTTTCATAAATACCAATATATTAAAACGCGCGCCAAATTTCAAATAACTTACTATATACAAAACCCTGTATCTTAGGTTTGTAACTAATTTCTCGTTTACTATCGTCTTTCTCATTGTGCGCGTGCCCTAGATCTTAGGTTTTTAACTGCGATCAAAATATACAGAGAGTTCATCTTCCTCTGCTCTGCAAATCATTTTTTTTCCCTGCACATCATTGTTTCGTGTTATGTTCATTGAAAATATTTTGTTCTCATCATTGTTTTTCTCTGCTCTGGTTATCGTTCTTTTCCTTTACAAATCATTGTTTCGTGGTATGTTCATTGAAAATATTTTGTTCTCATCATTGTTTTACTCTGCTCTGCAAATCGTTTCTTTGCTCTACAAATCATTGTTTTTCGTTTACAAACGTTGAAATCAGCTCAATAGATACGTATATTACATACACCAAGAAAAGTAAAAAATCCAAGATAGAATCTACGTTACATATCATCGAAGCTCCAGTCCATGAAGATGTGAATAGAAACCCATCCTCTTCAACTTTTCAAAAGGCAAAGAAGAGAAAAAGTTGCTATGCTGAACATGGAGATGAAAAGAAAGAGAAGATAAGCGTCGTTGAGAAGGTATATTTGTGTATATTTTGGTATCTTTTTGTATATCTATGTATATTTTGGTATATTTTGCATACTTTGGTATATTTGTTTATATTTTACTATATTTGCGTATATTTTGTTATATTTTGTTTATGTTGGTGTATATTTCCTGTACACAGATTGATTATATTTCCTGTTGTAATACCTTAGAATTTTGTCAAAAAAATTAAAATAAATAAAATAAGTTAAGTCAATTAATTTCAAAGATTTTAAGAAATTTTGGATGCAAATTGTGGGTTGACACATGAAAAATAAAATATATTAGAGATATAAAAAAATTAAGCAAATAAGACCTTAATTTGATAATTAAATGAAAATTAAGGTTTAGTAGAGTTAATTATGAAATTTAAAGAGTTGCTTAAGAAATAAATAGAAATAATACACATATAGGTCAATATGTGTATGAATAAGGTGTGTGTTAGCACAATAAATGTTAATACTATATATTATAGGAATATGTGCAATTAAATAAAAATGTAGTGTACATGTATTTTTAAAAATAAATCAAACATTATATAAATATTAATTAATAATTACATAAATTATTATCTGAAAATGAAATAAGAAGTAAATAAAAAAACATGGGAAAGAAAAATATAGATTATCATTAAAATATTAAAGAAATGAAAAAAAATATCAAATAAATGCAATATAAATAATTAGAAAGTGAAAAACATTAGTAAGTCCATAAAATAGAATGATTTGTGCAATACAAATTTTTATCAATTAAAAAGTGTATAATTGCTAAAATCCGGATTATAGAAGCTTTAGAAAGTGATTTTGTAATTAGAAACACGATCCAACGGTCCAAACTCGATCTGTCCGATCTAACGAATGAGATCAAAGCCCTAAACAACGTCTAGGAGCACCGAATCACCAAGATCTGACGGCGCACAATCAATCTGTCCAATCCAACGGTCCAGATCACAGGTGCAGATCTTAATCGCGAAATTGGACGGCACACTGTGTTCGAGGAATATCCAACGGGCCATATCAAAGCTGGAGTCGGAAATTGCGAATACACAGCAATCGAGGAAGATCAGACGGTCCAGACGCGTTTCGTTGATAGCAAAATCGGAGCGCGTACGAAACTCGAGGTTAATCCGAGCGCCCAGATCAAAGTCGTTTTCATAATCGCGATCTGTCGTGTTGCGCTCGAGAATAATCCAACGTCTGAGATCGAACTCGCCTAATCCAACGACCAAAGATCCATCCGCAAAAACGAATTCGTGATCTGTTGATGCGATCGAGGAAGATCCGACGGTTGCGATTAAGCTGCTCTGATAAATAACCGAAAATCTGAAATTAAATCCGAATAAAATCCAAAAAAAATCCCAAAAAATTTTTATAAACTTGGTTTTCTAATTCCAAACCAACTTGCTAATTTCCTATGCTTGGAGGGCACGAAAATTTGAATTATTGACAAGTTTTTTACAATTAGAGCACCACAAACTTGCTATTTTATACACTTTTGAAGCCTATATAAACCCCCCATGCTCACAAATCAAATCATCCCAAGCAACAAGAGTTGAGTTTTCATCTTGTGCTTCAAGCCCTCTTCTTGGCAGCCCTTCTCACTTTTCTTTTCTCTCTTGAGTGTGAGAAGTTCTTGGTTTGGGGATTCTTCTTGGGTGATTGTCTTGGTGTTTGAGCATTGGGAACTATTGCTTCAACTTTGG
>JAJIYU010019879.1:0-10612 GCA_030144865.1 Tinospora cordifolia | reverse complement strand
ATCAAACGATGAAGCCATTCTCCATGGCTAAGAGCTCCTGTTCGACCACAAGCAGCAAGTACAGATGAGAAAGTATATTTATCAGGTTCCGCACCTGAGCCCAGCATTTGATGAAACAAAACAACTGCTTCCTTTGGTCGTGCATTCCCATGATCGTTGGGTTCCATGAAACCACATCTTTAATGGGCATTTCATTAAACACCTCTCTTCCTGTTTGAAATTCTCCATTCTTCAAATAACTTGCAATGATGAGATTTGCTGAAACTACACTAAATTCTCTCTCAGGAATTCCATTGAACACTTGATGGGCATGCCTTAAACGGTTGAAGAGTATATAAACATTCATCAGGAACGATAGTACAGATGGACAGGAATTAAACCCAGATTTTATAATCCTTGCATGTGTGGAAGTAACAGTAACTAAATCCAATGGGAACTTACAGGCTTCAAGGATAAACAATATTGTTTGATGATCAGGTCTCGCAGCTCCAATCAGGAAAATAGCTTTGTAATCCTGAAGTGTCTTTACAGTGAACCCTTTCAATGGAGGCTCGCAATATTGAATTGCCAACGCAAGGTGATACTAACTTATATGTAATTGATGATGAATGCTCCCTGAGCCATTTCTTCAAACATTTGGGGGCGCTTAAGATCGCTTGCACATGCACACAAGAGTGGCTCATTAAGTTTATATCTTCCTGTTCCCAAGAGTACAAAATGACTAATTATAGCTATGCACAGCTGTTTGCTTCATTAGCAAATGCTACCTCTTTCATTATAAGGTTTCAAACCCAATATACATCACACATCAAGTAGCTTCAGACCTTCACAGAGGTGCGTAAATGACAATGACATTGCTGTCCTCTCGTCACTTCTGTTTTCTCTCAAAGACAATGACAATGACATAAACAAGAAACAAGAACTTTATATGGTATTTTTTCTCCTTTTTCATTGCTACAATGACATAGACAAGAAACAAGAACTTTATATGACATTGCTACCTCTTTCATTGTCATTGTCTCTAAATGAAAATGACAATGACATAAACAAGAACTTTATTTGGTACTTTTTCTCCTCTCATTACTTCTGTTTTCTCTCAATTTTTTTTGAAAAAAATTCCACCCATTTAACCTTAGAATCATAACGTAGTACTGAAAATTTTAAATGGTGGTGACCAGCAGAAGCTATATTCATTCATCATCGGCTCAGATGCTTGAATGTGATGGGTATCTCCTCTGAACATCTGCCCAAGTGCTTTCCCCATCAGTTACCTCTTTGACCACCGATGCAACCTCTTCTACACTGACACGGATTTGATCATTGCTGTCCCTTTCTCGAATGGTCACTGATGTTGTGGAATCAACGGTAATCGCAAATGGTACACCAAGCTCGTCTGTTCTTGCATAGCGTTCACCAATGGATATGCCTGTGGTAGACAAAGCATGTAATTAACCAATGTTTATGTAGATAATATGCCAAACCAGCCCTTTTCATGTATGAATTTCTAACACAGTACATGCATGGAAAAATAGAAAACATATCCAACAATCAAAACATTTACGCCAGAATTTGCATCTTTTAATGTGACATCAATGTTGAAGGCCTGTTCGGTTCACCATTCCAAAAATAAAGAATACAGCTTTCAGTTGTTTCTCCTTTCTTTCATATATCTTATAACCGAGTTCAAAATCAATTTCTTAAAATTTCGAAAACAATCCAACCAGAAAATGTATTTAATGGATCTTTGTTTCAAAAAAACAGAAAACTGTTAATGGACTCTATCCCAAATACAAACTATTTCAATGTGCTCAAGCACAAGTCATGCATGGAAAGGTATAGAAGAACTGATTTAAAGCACATGGAATGAGAAATTGATAACAAAAGGCTTTAGCTTTGTACCTGTCATGTCAATCTTGTGGGAGATCCCGCTTACTGTCAAAGACTTTGAGATCTGTTGAGCAACTTGCTCATACTGCTGATTCTGAAAAAGTGGGAAGACAGTACATCTGATAGGAGCAACAAGAGGAGGAAAAGCAAACACGTTCAACTGTTCACCTCCTGCTTTACTTGGCCGTGTGTAAAATGAATGCTCATAGAGGCAATAGATTATCCTTCCAATCCCAAAAGATGGTTTAATTACTGAAGGTGTGAAAAACCTCCAAAGTTCCATCTTTTTCTCCTTGGAAATAGAAACCATGTTGGACTTGATGGTGACGGCTTTTTCAAGAGTACAAACTTGGAATTTCACCTTACCTTTTGTTTCCAAGGTTGCCTTCATCTCCATTGCTTCTTTTTCATTCATGGCCTACCCACAAACCAGAGAATTAACAATTGTTAGCATGCTCTAAACAAGCTCAAGATTTACGTCTCCATATCAAATCTATTAACTTACTTTCAAAGCTTCAACGACCATGCTTTGGTTTCTCTTGAATGCACGGGATAATTCCTTCATCAGTGGGACAATCACCACTTCCTGAAGTAAAAACCTCATATAAACTTGTGCACTTACATTTGCAGAATCCCAGATAATAACAATGTCTGAGCAAGAGATGGTGGCACTTTCCAATAAAAGGATAGAATCCTACCTCTACTTCTCTAGGTTCTGAGAACTCCTCGTGAGCAACAAGAGGCACACCACTTTTGACCTGTTGCAGAATAACATAAGAAAGTACATCTCAATCAGTTTCTGATGAACTAGGGCTAAGTTAAGGTAATAATAACACTGTATAAGTAGAAACTATAATAGGAACTAACACTTTTCACATGCAAGGAACCAATGGATGAGTTCCTTTAAGGCTTGATATGCACAAGGACAGTCATGCTGTTTATAAGGTTATCTTTTTCAGATGACTATAGAATTTTATATCGCATAATTCACCTGTTTTCAACTAAAAAGGGCAAGAAAAAGATTGACAGGGCTAAAGAAGCCAACCTAAGGAAGGATTTCGAGATTGGGAAAAACCAATCACACGTGTCCAACTTACAGTTCGCTGCGACTGTGTTTTCCTTCTTGAAAATTACGGTTTCAGCATACCAAACACACTTTTAAGGTTTCTGTTGGATATTTTGACTGAAACATAACCTTGACAATAATCAAATATCTTGCCATTTTTGAACAAAAAAAAGTCTAATGTCGGGTATTTGTATGACAAAAACAAGGTTGGCATCTCTATCTGGATTTGCTATTGGTCAATTTGTCATTGAAGCAGCTTGTCCTCCCAATGGGGAGCAACCCCTTTGAAGTCACTCATCCATAGCTGTCAAGAAGGCTTGACAGGTGGAGAAGAAGTTTTCTTTCTAAATGAGTTAGCATTGGGAAAGGGTGTACAAGATGCTATTCCAATATAGTTTCTTTCGACATACATGATATTGACAGAGATGGCCCAGTTAAACCGCAAGAATGATCAGAAGGTTTTTGTGGAAATGAGAAGACAGATTAAAGGTGGCTGCTTGCTGCTTGACAAAATGGAATGTGCAAGAAGAAAGCTTGAGCATGGAGGTTTGGCTACAAAGATTTTTTTTTTTTTTTTTTGAAACAGAAACTCATATATTAATTATATAAAAGAGAACTACAAAATGCTAGATAAGGTATCCGGACTTTACAAAACAAAACAAAATTAAATAGATTGTAAAATGTTTCCCCCCTTACACATCCAAAGATTTTGGAAATGAAGAATAAGGCATTGACGGAAAATGGCTATGACAGTTCATTACGGAGGCTAGGTCTCTTTGGCAAAGGTTATCGAAAGTCGCCATGGTCCACAAGCAAACTCTAAATGTGCTACTGTAATGCCCAAAGTCACTTATAGAAGTCTCTAAAGATTTGTTTACTCCAATTATTCTTCTTTCTCATATCAAACCACCTAATAAGACTCCAGGTAGGTGGAGGTTATACTAGGCTCTGGGCGGGATCCCTGGTTGATCCCAAATGTTTCCAGTAACTCTCACCAGAAGTGCGCAGATTACCAACCAAATAAAACCAGCCTTTTAGCTCTGTTGTAGTCCCTAAGGAGGATAGGGGGAGGATGTACCTTCTTGGAACCTATTTCTAAGTAGAAACCTTTTCGATGGGGAATCTAAAGAGGCCATATCCTTGCCAAATTGCCTCCATGGATTTCAAGTACCAGAGAGCTCATTTTCCATCCCAAGGCAAGTTTTTATCTGGTGGACTCTGCGCATGGGAATTTAAACTCTATCTTAGTAGTACAACAAAGACCTTCGATGAGATATATTGCCTAATTTAGGCATTGTTTGTAAACAAATAATAATTCCAGTAAGCACATTTTTGTAGATTGTGAAATTTACAAAAACATATTGGGAAAGATGGAGAAGAATGTTGCAGCGGGAGCAGCCTGAATTAGCAATATAAAATCCACTCCCTCCTCTCTGCTCTATCAAGGACAAAGTCAAAATTTGTATTATAGTTTACAACTAAATCCTCAAGTGGACAGCTTACAAGCACTAAGTCAAGTGGAAACGAGGAAGAAAGAGCTATTCCACCCATTTCTCAAATATATAAATTTCTATATTTATGTCTCAGTTGGTTACCACATATCTATCTTAACATTCTCATTTCCATTACAGTTGATTTGCTAACATGTTTCTTTATTTGCCAACATCGTGTTCCATAAACTCAAAACTGTCAAAATAGCAGTCATAAAGAACAAGAACAGATTCAAATCCAGAAAACCAAAAATATAATAAGTAAAGTTGGTTACACTTTCAAAGATCAACCTGAAGTTGCTTCCTCGCATTATCACTAGATATATAGATCAGATACTCCTGTATTTATACTATTCCCTAACCTAAATGCATGATGATTATATTCACATATGTAACATATGTTTTTACAATTATATTTTTCTTTTGAGAGAGTTCCCTTATCTTGTTTGCAACTTGGATTTCCTCATCTAAAATAGCTCTAGGCTACAGTTTTGGAGATTGCACGAACAGTTTATACAACTGTACAACATCTTGAAGATTTCATAAATTCTGCTGGGATACCTCATCCAGTAGACCTTTACCATATTAATACAATGTTACATATGCGTCCCTTAAGAAAAATTATGTTTTTCCAGAGATGATCTCCAAAACCTGCTCCTGGGATGTAAACTTTCTTGGTTGCAGCCAACAGGAGCCAAGGGCAGAGATAGGCACGTGCACAAGCACACACAAGCATAGTAAGAAGACTATAAGACACTCTAAGGCTAGGAAACATGAGACAGAGATGCAACTGTATTTTCATGTAATAAGGATAACAGATTTCACATTCATCTTTAAAAAATATGGCAGCAATTGTCCAGGTGGTCCTTTGGTGACTTGGGGAAAAGAGGAACATGAGGGTTTTTTGAAGGAACTTACAGTGAGTAGCATTCTTATCTAAAGCTTCTCATTGGATATCTGGTATCAAGCTTGCTATTAATAAGTGCAAAAAACACTTAAAAGTTTACGGGTGAATTTGGTTTCTGATTCAAAAACACACATTCAATTCTTAAAGCAAAAATTCTGGAAAAGATTAAGAAAAAAAAAAAGTAAAAAAAAAACTTCGAATGCAGAACACAGCATCCAAATAACAAACCAAACAGGGCCTAAATCTCACCTAGGGAAATCTGGATCAAAATCTTACCGTATGTGCACGCAGGTCATATGCAGACCTATCAGCAATGCCAACACACTCAATCCAGCCATATGAGCTCTCAATTTCAGCATCCCAACAGTCTGCAGCATAATGGGCCATCTCATTTGCAAGATGTTGCCGAAATCGTAAACGGTCTTTGTCAATTCCAAGGCGTGTAAGGAAAAGATATACACGTCCAATGAAGTAACCCAGTGTTTCATTATTCACAATTCCCTGATCATCATGAGCCAGACAATACACCAGTGAGAAAATGTGAGAAATAAAAAGGGAAAACTATACACAAAGAAAGATCTAAACTAAAACCGACTCCAAGTAAAACCAACCTTTGAAACTGCTGTCCCAATGCAAAGTTTTTTGGCTTGTTGCCCAGATGTTTGCTCCTTCCTTGGAAACATCAAGAACTCTAAACCTGAGACCTCACTGAATTTTGGATGAGATTTGTCTTCAGGATCAACAAAGTGCTCAATCTCAGCAAGTGTAAACTCATGAACTCTCAAGAGGCCTTGGCGAGGAGATATCTAAAAGTACCATAAACTTTCATTAGATTCAGGGCCTACTACTATTTCCAGCCAACAACCAAGAATAATGAGCCAATGAAGTGATGGAGGAAAGATTACCACACAAGGTTCTTTATATTATTCAAAAGCCATGAGTTGAATATATATAATTTCCAAAATACTAATAAAAGAAAATTGCGAGCATACAAATCCAACTAAGCATACAAATAAGTTTACAAATCCAACTAAGCATACAAATTGACTCTAAAGGCGCCAAACAAACAAATAAGTTTAGCAGTATTAGTAAATGAATCTGTTACCTCGTTTCTAAAAGCCTGGCCAATCTGAGCTGCCGCAAATGGAAGTTTGTTTCCGTTATAATAATACAAGGCGTTGAAGTTCACAAAGATGCCTTGTGCTGTCTCAGGGCGCATGTAACTACAGCAGATCAATTAGAAGAAAAATATACCTATAAGTACATGAAAATGGCACGAAAGTGTAGAAAAGGAAGAAAAGTATACTCAAAATAAGCTAACTAGATAGACAGACTTGCAAATGAGTTCTCACCCAGGGCTCAGGCCAGATGGACCTATTGAAGTTTGAAACATTAAGTTGAAAGGGTAGGGATCAGATAGAGGGTTCTTTGTGTCTGGAGCAGTTATACCATACTCCTTGATCTTTGCACCAAGTTCTTCAGCAGAAAGGTCATCCAAGATAGCAAGAATGTGCTTCAGCTCTAACACCTTCTGTACAGGCAAACCAAGGTCCTTCTCAAGTTTCTCCTTGCAGAAATCCTTCAGCAAATGATCGGCACGGTAACATGTGCCTGTTTTCTCATCCTTGACCATGAGATCAGTAAACTTATCAACATGACCAGAAGCTTTCAGCACAATTTCAGGAGTGACACATGGGCAATCCACTTCCAACATATTCTCCTCGAGTACAAAGTGCTATAAGATTATGTCCAAAAAATTAAAAAAGAAAAAAAAATCAATCTGTAAGAAATGTTAGTATGAGGAGATATTGATCATCAAAAAATCCAAAATAGCATCCTCTTCCTCTCTCAATTTGAAGGGTATATTAAAAAAGAAAGAAGTTATTAAGATTCCAGTTTTCCACACAAAACCATGGCTCCCAGAAGCAATGTTTATTGAATTTCTCACAAAATAAAAGCAATCAAGTAAGAAGGAAAACAAGAGATACTAGGTGAAGAACCAGCATAAAATACACAAAAATACGCGTGTTAAGCAGCAAATGCAATCAATAAAACTTCATAAAGGACCCATAGGAGTTAGATACATTAACATCACCGTACAGAGGATAATTTCTACTTCCTATGATTGAAAAAAACAACGGGAGCTGATTTCAAACAAACAGAATTCTCCTGATTCTAAGACCTAAAACGGCATGTACATTGACAGTTCGACACCAAAAAGTCTGAATTCACGTGATTAAGAAAACACTGAACTGCCAATTACGTAGCATAAAGAAATTCAGGAGTAAGTTATTACAGAATTCAATAATACCCATTGACCGCATAAAAAATAAAAAGAATGCTTGTAACATTTAGCTCATATTTAGTTTGGTCAACATGGATATGCAGTGAGGTATTCGAACTTAAGATATATTTCTTAAACGCATTTTGCACGTCAAATCGATTAAAACCCCTTTCTTAAGCTCAATTCAGCCTTTAATCTTTCATTATTTCCCCCCATCAAAAACTCAAACTGAAAAAGAAAAGGAATATGTTGATATAACGAATCAAGTGAATTCTTCCCTATCCTCCATCACGTTCAAGCTCCTCCATTCCATCATAATCAAATTCCCATCAACTAATACTGTTATTACCATCACATTCAAGCTCTTCCATTGCATCATAATCAAATTATTCCCTATTTTCCATCATATTCAATTATAAGAAGAAGAACAACAACAGCAACAACAATAATAATAATATACCACCCGCCTAAACTCTAAAATTGCCCAACCACATAAACCCTAGATCCCGATAAACCTATAGACTGCGCAAATCCATCCCAGTAAAAATAATAACAAAATAAAATTAAAAATAACAGAAATCATAAAAACTCCCTTAAAAAATGCAAAAATTACAACAATCCACATAAACCCACGCAAACCCTAAACCCCAAAGAAACCCACGAACATTGCTTAAATCAACCTCACTACACCAGAAAAGATCAGTTCTTTTCAAATAAAATAAAAAAAATAAAAACAAAACAAAAGATTTTAACATTTCCTAATACCTGGCGCCAGAAAGCGAGCACATTGGACTTAACAGCGCAACCGGGAGGCCCATAATCATACAACCCGGCAACACCTCGATAGATGTTAAACGACGGTATATAAAACAGCCGACGCTCCAACGTGTTAACGACAGCCTGACGGAACTCCTTGCTAACGGCGGCACCGTCGCCTTTCCTTTGAACTGCGGTCTGGAGGTCGCGCTCGACGGAGGCTTTGTCGAGCTTGAGCACGTTGAGAGCGTCGAGAGCAGCGTCGACGTCCGGCTTTGCAGCTTTAGTGGGTTTGAGGTCTCTGACCGCTTTGGCTAGTGCGTTGACGGCTGCTTGCCTGGCGGCTAGATTTCGCCGGAGGGTTTCTTCAGTGGGGTCCATGGTTGAGTAAGAGCTGTAGGAATAAAAATTATGTGAACTTTATTACTCTTTGATTATTCAATGAATCATTAACATTAGACACCTCTTTTAAACTTTAAAGACTTATAAATTAAGGGTTTGTTTAGTAACACTACTTTTTAAATATTTAGTATTTATTTGTTAAAGACTTTTTATAGTAAAATTAATTAAATAAGAACTTATATTTTATAAATTGTTTGATAATAATAACATAAAAAGCACTTATTTAAAAATACGATATTTATTTAGTAAGCTTGAAAAATTTTTATTTTTTTCTTGTTGTATGAGTAATTTAGGTCATTTAAATAAAAATTATTAGTTTTATATAAAAAATTATTTATAAATTTAATCATATTACATAATATATTTATTAATAATGTGAATATACATATTTAATTATATTTTCTATATTATTACTTATTAAAACCAACATTTTAAATTTATTTAATTTAATATTCTCATTTTGAAAATATTACATTTTAAAAAGTTTTAAATAGCCTAATAGTATAGAAAGTTAACAACTAATTAGTTATATTTTTAGTTAATTATGAGATTACAAGATTAATTAATACAAGTAGGCTATTTATATTTTTAATTACAATATTAATGAATACAAATAAGTTAATTTTGACAAGCATATAAATCAAAATTTTTTAGTTAAAATTAGATTGAATTAATTATTTTAAATAGCTTGACAAGGCTATTTTAGAATTTTTAAAAAAGTTTATATCTATTTTGGAAAGTATCGAAACTTTTTTACGCTCCTCTTATTTCAAAAAAACAAAGATATTTTTGCTTATTATTTAAGAAGTATTTCCTCTATTTCATAAAAAGACTTTAAAAATAAGAGAAAAAAAATTAAGTCATCAAACACTCTAATTTTTTTAAAGCTCTATTTTAATAAGACTAATCAAAATAAGATGTTTTAATAAGAGTTACCAAACACTATCTAACTAGTAATTTTAATTTAAGATTAACTCAAACTACCTAGTTTGACACTATCTCAACTTCTAATAATACTAATTTGACTCAAATTGAAATACTAGTATCAGATTTTATCATCCCCATAGGCTAGATTATCTGAATTACATTAACTTTTTTCCATAATTCAGATTTTGCACACACCCAATGCAGTCTTCAACTTCAAAAATGTCTCGATTTTCAAAGGCTTAGTAAACAAATCTGCAACTTGATCTTCAAACCTGCAATAAACTAATTCAATTTCTTTCTGCTGTACCTGATCACGTAGGAAATGATACTGCATATCAATATGTTTACTTTGGCCATGAGTTACTGGATTCTTTATCAAATCAATAACTGACACATTATCAACATAAATGGGTGTAGGTCGATCAATAGCTGGTATAGAAGATTTCTCAACCAAATAGATTGATAAGTATTGGAAGCAACAGCAACATATTCAGTTTTACATGTAGACGATGCGACAATAAACTGCTTCTTGGAAGACTATAAAAATGCAGTAGAACCATAATAAAATGCATATCCAGATGTACTTTTTCTATCATCATGATCACCACCCCAGTCACAATCAGAATATCCAAAAAGAGTAGAGTCAGCAGCATTAGAATAGAACCAACCATGATCAAATGTACCCTTAACATTACGTAGGATACATTTAGCTACAACAAGATGAGATTGATTGGGCGATTCCATAAATCAACTAATCAATCCAACTCCATATAAAATATTTGGCCATGTGCAAGTCAAGTAACGCAAATTTTCAACAATTTGTTTGAAGTATGTAGGATCAATTGGAGCTTCGTTAGATTTCTTTGATAACAAGGTACCAACTTCAACAGGTG
>JAJIYU010019878.1:0-10620 GCA_030144865.1 Tinospora cordifolia | reverse complement strand
TGTTGTTTGACTCGAGTTCCTCAAAATCTTTTATCTCTAAAAAACTAGTTGATAAGTTACAACTTGTGACAAAAACAATGCCTGTGACTTTGAATGTGTCCACACCAATAGGGACCATTGTGACTTCAAAAAAAATGTGTACTTGCGACCTTAGGTTTAGGGATAAACTTTTAACAGTCGACCTATATACCCTACCTTTCTATGGCTATGATGTAATCTTAGGGATGGATTAGTTAGACCAGTACCTAGCCCAAATAGATTGTCCTAAGAGATGTGTAACCATAACACTACCTTCTGGGGAGATCTTTAAAATTAATGGAGATATGCGGAGACTACCAAGGAGTCCAACCCTAGCCTTGCTGAATTGTTTGAAGCAGATGGATGAGTTCGGGGAACTCTCTGAAGAAGAACCTACTGACTTGAAGAATATTCACGACCTAGCTGTAGTCAGTGAGTATGAGGATGCGTTCCCAAATGACTTACCTGGACTACCATCAGCTAGAGAGTTAGAGTTCAAGATTGAACTTCAAACTGAAATTAACCCTATAGCCATACCTCCTTATAGAATGACGCCAATAGAACAAATTGAGCTGAAAACTCAACCGTAGGAGCTCAAGGAGAAAGGTTTCATCAAGCCGAGTGAATCACCCTGGGGAGCCCTAGTACTATTCGTGAAAAAGAAGGATGGTTCCTTGCGATCGTGTGTCGACTACCAGAAGTTGAATCAAGCTACAGTAAATAATAAATATCCTTTACCAAGGATTAATGACCTATTTGATCAATTACGAGGAGCCACTCATTTCTCTAAAATTGATCTTAGGTCAGGATACCATCAGCTGAGGATTCGAGAGTCTGACATTCACAAGACGGCCTTTAAAACAAGATATAGACACTTTGAATTCATCATGATGCCCTTTGGTTTGACCAATGCCCTGACGGCCTTCATGGATTTGATGAATCGAGTGTTTAGACAATGCCTTAACCAATTTGTAGTAGTATTCGTGGATGATATCCAAATCTACTCTAAGTCAAAAGTTGAGCACTTAAGAACACTTGAGGATTGTGCTACAAACCCTCAGAAGAAACCAACTATATGCTAAATTCAGTAACTGCGAGTTTTGGATGGAAACTGTCAAGTTCCTAGGCCATGTTATATTAGTAAAAGGTATTGTTGTAGACCCGAAAAAGGTAGAAGCCTTTATGAATTAGAAACAACCCAAAACAGTAACAAAAATCAGAAGTTTTTTGGGCTTGGCAAGCTACTATAGAAGGTTCATTAAAGACTTTTTCAAGTTGGCAGAACCTATGACTAAGTTGACCAGAAAAAGAGTTAAGTTCTAGTGGGATGAGAAATGTGAACGATCATTCCAAGAACTAAAGACAAAATTGATTACGGCTCCTATTCTAGTCACCCCAACTCCTGGTGTTACTTACACACTGTATACTGATGCCTCACTGAGTGGATTGGGTGCAGTCTTAATGCAAGAAAAGCAAGCCATTCCTTTTGCCTCAAGACAACTCAAGGTCCATGAGAGAAATTACCCTACTCACGTCTTAGAGCTACCAACCATAGTGTTTTCTTTGAAGATTTGGAGACATTATCCTTACGGTGAGAAATTCGATTTATTATCAGATCACAAGAGTTTGAAATACATTTACACCCCGAAAAACTGAATCTTAGGCAATGAAGGTGGATGGAGTTTCTTAAGGATTATGATTTTCAATTGCACTACCATCTAGGGAAGTCCAATGTGGTGGCCGATGCTTTGAGTAGGAAGCTCAACAAACAAGACAAGGAAAAAGGTCACATGTACCAGTTGATCGAGGATTTTAGGCTAGGAGTGACCCTTAATGAAAAGGAAGCCTACCTTTACAATATGTCTTGCCAACCGGACCTATTGCATCAGATCAGAGATGAACGGAGGCAAGACAAGTGGTTCACTCAACTAATTGAAGGAGTTACACAAGGAAAGCAGGCTGACTTTAGGTTAGACGTTGAAAATATCTTAAGACTCAGAGAAAGGATTTGTGTACCTTAGCAAGGACAAAGTAAGCAAGTCATACTTGATGAAGCCCATCAAACTAAGTATACCATGCACCCTGGTGGGGATAAGATGTACTCGAACCTCAGGAAAACCTAGGAGAGCAATGAAAAGGGACATAGCCAAATACGTCTCTAAGTGCTTAACATTTCAACAAGTGAAAACAGAACACCGAAAACCCTCTAGAATGTTACAACCACTCCCTATCCTTGAATGGAAGTGGGATAACATTGTCATGGATTTCGTTAGTGGTTTACCCAGAAACCAAAAAGGAGAAGACACTATCTGGGTGATTGTGGATCATTTTACCAAGGTAGCTCATTTCTTGCCAATTAGATCCACAGACCAAGTTAGTAAGCTGGGAGAAATCTATGTGAAAGAAATCGTCAGACTTCATGATGTACCCAAGACTATTGTGTCTGATAGAGACGTTTGCTTTACTTCAGAGTTCTGGCAGAGTCTCCAAAAAGAGATGGGTACTGAGCTTACCATGAGTATAATCTTTCACCCTCAGATGGATGGTTAGTCTGAGAAAGTTATCCAGATTTTGGAAGATATGTTAAGGTCTTGTGTTTTAGACTTCAAACGAAATTGGAGCAAGTACTTACACTTAGCGAAGTTTGCCTATAACAACAGTTATCAGGCAAGCATAAAAATGGCTCCATTCGAGGCTCTCTATGGAAGACCCTATAAATCACCTATTTGTTGGGCTGAACTTGAAGATCAAGTATTAACTGGGCTAGACATGGTGGAAGAAACGAGCAACTAAGTCAAGTTAACACAAAGGAGACTGACTACTGCACAGAGTCATCAAAAGAGTTACGCTGACAAAAAGAGAAGACTATTAAAGTTCCAAGTTGGGGACAAAATATTTCTGAGGATCAGTCCTCAGAAGGGTATCAAAAGGTTCGAATTCAAATGGAAGTTATCTCTAAGGTTTGTTGGACCCTTTGAAATACTTAGAAGAATTAAGGAATGTGCTTATGAGTTGGACCTACCAAATCGGATGACTTCAGCACATAACGTATTCCATGTATCCATGTTGAGGAAATACAAACCTGACCCCTCTCACATCATTCACTGGGAAGAAGTGAATATTCAAGATGATGCTACTTACGAGGAAACAACGGTCAGAATCCTTGACCACAAGGTACATAATCTAAGAACAAAGGATATCCCATTAGTAAAGGTATTGTGGAAAGATCACGGGGTATAAGAAGTCATGTGGGAACTCGAAAGCGAAATAAAGACCAAGTACCCGAATCTGTTCACGAGGAATACCTAAATATGTACAAATTTCGAGGACAAAATTTTTTTAAGGAGGGTAGGTTGTAACATCTCAAAAATTTGTATGAAATTTAAAAATTTATTTAGAGAATTATACAGAATTGACGGATGAAAAATTTGGTAAGTTCTAGTTTAGTCAAATACGGAATAAAATCAATTTAATAGATTTTTGAAAGAAAATATATGAATATAATGTATATCATAGGATATCATAGCCAAAAATACAAGGATATGTGCAATTTTTGATGAAAACAAGATTAGAAAGTCAATTTAGATTTAGATTTGGCAAAAATTCAAAAATAGAACATGAAATTAGACTAAAAATCATATAAATATAACTCAAAAACGCATCCAATGACTGCAAACTATCAATCTAAATCCAATCTCACAATTCGACGGCTGCAAGATGATCCGCACCAATGCCTGAGCGCACAGGATAACAAAGATCAAACGAATGGAGATGATGAAAGACAATCGGACGGTTGCAATCAAAACCGTGAAATCTCGATCACGAAGTCGCACGGTGTGACTCCGCGCACGCCAATCTCGATCCTCCGATCTGATCCATGTGCGTATCTTGAGGACGATTCGATGCACTAAGATATTAGCCAGTTTATAAAATACGAAAAAATGCGATCAACAGAAAATTTGTCGAAAATTATCGAAAAGTCGAGATAAATACCAAAAATTAATTTTTAAATTTTGAAAAAAATCTAAAAATACTTATTTTCCTCTTATAATTAGAAAATACGAAATTCTAGATAATTTAGGTCTTTTACTCCAAGAAAAACTCAAAAGTTTCTATTTTTTCCCCTTTGAAAATCTATATAAACCCCTCTATGCTCTCACTTCCCTCATTCCAAAAATAAAAGTTGAAATTTTCTCTTATTTTCTCTAAGCCCTCTTCTTAGCAACTCTTCTCACCTTTCTTTCTTCTTTTTTGCGTGTGAAAAGTTTTTCTCTTGGGTTGGGGAATTAATTTGGATGATCTTCAATGGCCCTAGTACATGGGGAAATTGCTACAGAAATTTCTAAAGAAAGCGTTACAAGGTAGAAATGATTTCTAGAACACCCTTTTATTCTTATTTAAATTTATGACATACTCATTGTTTGTGTGTTTTTCACTGAAATTAAAGATTTTCAGTTTCAGTTTCAGAATTTTAAAAGTTTACTTCAGTTTTTCAGTTTTGATTCATGTTTAAGCAATTATATCATCCATGTCATGTTAGTATCACGCTTAGGCTTTTAAATTAAAGTATGATGCATGTTTTATGAGTGTTTCATGAATTGATTGTGTATATTCTGAATTTTAGTTTGATTTGATATTCTGAAATTTATTTTATGAGATCAAGATATAAAAGTTAAGCTGAGACGATGGTGATAATAACCACGTACCATCATAGTGGTTAAGACAACACTATGGATGTTCTTTTTATATGAGTTAGGTCATATATTTTTCAGATCTAAGTACTTGAGGGTCGTGTATCACAGTACCTTGTGAGTCACCATGTGTAACGGGTTGATGCCGACACGTGCCACAAACGAGTTGATGCCGAGTGGGCCCCGTTGACTTAGTTAAGGGCATCAAGGGATTAAAGGCCCTTTTGGTCTGAGACTGGACTTGAACAAATTATTGTTTGAAACGCCTAATGATTGAAAGTGTTTGAATTATGATTGTGTTATGAGTTTGAATATGAAAGATGGTTGTTTGAAAATGATCGACTGGGCTATGTGCTCACTCCTTCCTTTCTTATTTTTTTTCAAGAACGTGAAACCTATGAAGCAGTTGAACATAGATAGTTCTTAGAAAGTTTTTACCTTATTATTTTTAGAATTTTTAAGGGCATGTTGCCCAAAGTTTAAATCTTTTCTACTGAAAAGTATTTTGAAGTTTTTCGCTGTAACAATTAGTTTGTTGAAAAGTTTGTACTTTTAATTTTTTTATTATGAATAAGATGGTTTAAATTTTTTTTTATCTCTTTTAATTTGCCTTGATTTTATTAAAGTAAAAATTTTGTATTCTTGAATTTTTATACAAAGGCAAGAGATATTGAAAAAAAGAAGAACAATTGTGTCACTTGTCAAGTAACACCGGCTCGACCCACCAGTTGGTTAAGTCCACAATCAAGAGAATGGTGGTTATGTCTAATGCTTAAAGATACGGGGTTTGGAGTGTTACAATTAGACATATATTTAGATAACTCTTAGGCACAATTGATATGAGTTTATTCTATTCAAATGAATCTCGAGAACAATTAGTTGGTTATGTGAATGTAGGATATTTATCCAATCCACATAAAGCGAAATCTCATATGGGTTTATCTATTTACATTTGGCGGTGCTGCTATATCATTGAGGTTTACCAAACAAACATTAGTTGCTACATCATCAAATCATGCTGAAATAATAACAATCCATGAGGCAAGTCAAGAGTGTGTTTGGTTAAGATTGATGACTCAACATATTGAAGAGACTTGTAGTCTATATTTGAAGAATTATATTCTAATAATTTTATATGAAGATAATGCTACTTCCATCGCACAATTAAAAGGAGGATACATAAAAGAAGATAGAACAAAACATATTTTTTCAAAATTCTTTTTCACACCTGACCTTTAAATGAATGATAATATTGAAGTTCAACAAATTCGTTTAAGTGACAATTTTGCAAATATGTTTACAAAGGCTTTACTGACTACAATATTTGAAAAGTTTTTTCATAATATATGAGATGTGTCGGCTCAGAAATCTTAAATGATATCATCAAGAGGATGAGTAAATATAAGTACTATACTTTTTTTTTCCCTTCACCAAAGTTTTATCCTAGTTTTACTAGCAAGGTTATTAATGGGACCATTTTTCTATAAATAAGAAATTATGTACTCCTTTTCCTTTACTAAAGTTTTTCTTTTCACTGGATTTTTTCTTAATAAATTTTTAACGAGGGATATTTCTTATAATATGAACTTCCAAGTGGGAGTGTTATAAGAATTACATAGAGGGACGTCCGTAACTTCAATGATTTATGTATTCCATAACGCTAATGTTCTCTATTCCTCAACTATAATTGGATGACCATCCATATTCTTATTTTATTTTTATCATTAAATTATTGTAACTTACACATTGGGTACATTTATAAATAGTGGACGAGATAATGCTCAAACATGCAACAAAATTTACGGAAAAAAAAGAAGTTTCTGTTGTGTTCTTATCTTGTTCAGGAGTTACTTAGATTTTTTAAATTTTCTCATGACTTTAATTGATTTGATAATTTCCTTTCTACCGCTCAATTTTATAATTTGGTAGGTTGGTTTATTGTATTATACACTGATTGACAATCTTATCAATCAATATGTGAAGGACAAAATGATCATATAGTGTTCATAAAGTTCGTTATATAAAATATTTAGCGATACATGATATGATTGAAATTTGTTCTCTAATTTTTAAAAATGGAGGATTACTGCTCTACAAATTAAAAAAAAAACCCTAGACAAATCTCGAAAAATCTCAAAAATAAAAGGAAAACCCCTATAATCACTATAAATTGCGGATGTAAGTTTGATTAGAAATTCATTTCCCATTCAAATTGTTAATTTATTAATTCCTCTGTATTTCGACTATAATATCTCCAATATGAATTGACCAAATAGGCGACACAAAAGTCTCGCACCTGGGGCAAGCAGAGACGCCACGCGTCATTAAAAAGAAATTAAAAAATAAGAAAAAAAGAAAGACAAATAAAATGGGTGAAATACGATTCAATAAAATACCAAAGATCAAGCTTTCAAATATAAGAAAATCTGTTGCAGGTAGGAGAATCTTCCCGATGATGCATCAATGAAGGGTGCTGTTTTACTCCTGTTGCTCCAAATTTTGACTGCAATTGCAAGAGACACTGTTACTCTAACCCAACCTCTCAGTGAAAATCAAACTTTAGTTTCCTCAGGGCAGAGCTTCGAGCTTGGCTTCTTCAGTCCTAGCAATTCTATCAGTTTCCAGTATTTGGGAATCTGGTTCAAGAAGATCCCAACTCGAACAGTAATTTGGGTGGCAAACAGAGACCACCCACTTAACGATTCATCCGGAGTTTTAAAGCTCAACAGCAATGGAAATCTTGTTCTTGTTAATCGAACGGAGGATGTTATATGGTCATCTTCATCATCATCTTCACCGATTAATAATTCTACAGTCGTTTCGAATGACCCAATTGCTCAGTTACTAGATAATGGAAATCTTGTGATTAAATCAGGAAGCAGTAGCATAGATGAGCCCAACAGCTATATATGGCAGAGCTTTGACCACCCTTGTGATAACTTGATAGCGGGAATGAAGCTCGGATGGAACTTGAAAACTGGTTTGAATAGACAATTGACTTCCTGGAAGAACCCCGAGGATCCTTCTCCTGGTGACTTCACCTTTGGCGTGGACCGTCGAGGGTTTCCCCAACAATTTCTGCGAAACGGATCGGCGACTCTGTTTCGAATAGGACCATGGAATGGAATTCAATTCAGTGGCGCACCCGAGCTGCAAAACAACCTAGTTTTCGAACCTATATTCGTGTACAGTGACCACGAGGTGTACTATATGGACAAAAGCAATGACGAGTCTGTGGTTACGAGGCTTCTGTTAGATCCGTCGGGAATGCTTTATCGCCTAACATGGAACGATCGGAGCTCTCAGTGGGTGGTGATGGGGGATACGCAGAAAGACCAATGCAATAAATACGATCTTTGTGGGGTTAATGGTATTTGCAACATAAATGAAGAGTGGCTTTGCAAGTGTTTGGAAGGTTTTGTGCCCAAGTCATCAGAAGATTGGGATAGGCTGGATTGGTCTAGAGGGTGCAGAAGAAGAACTCCCTTGCCCTTGGATTGCAATACCAGCGGATATGGGTTTAAGAAATTTTCTTCTTTGAAATTGCCTGATACTACATACTCGTGGGTGAATATGAGCATGAGGAGTGATGAATGCCAAATGAAGTGCTTAAAGAACTGTTCTTGCACGGCTTATGCTAATTCAGACATCAGAGGGGGAGGAAGTGGGTGTGTGTTGTGGTTTGGTGATCTGTTTGATCTTAGAGAGTTTAACACAGAGGGTGGTCAAGATCTCTACATAAAGATGCCTGCTTCAGAACTAGGTACATCATCTTTTCCGTCAAGAAATTATTTATTTTATTTTATGTATTTTATAATAATTATTTCAGGACTGTCCTACTTATTATATATGAGCTTTCTTTCTCCAATGATGTATGCCCAGAGATTGTACATGTACATGGTGGTTCCAACAAGAAGCAAAAGCATGTGGCTGTGATAGCATCCATATCTGCAATTTTAGGGGGGCTTCTACTTTGCTTAACTTCTTGGTGCATTCTTAGGAAGACTAGGACAAGGCAAACAGGGGAAACTAACAGAGAAGAGATTGATAGTGGTATTGAAACCCAAAGTGAACTTGAACTGCCTTTGTTTGACTTTGAGGCAATATCATTTGCCACTAATAACTTCTCTTATAGAAATGTACTTGGTGAAGGTGGTTTTGGCCCTGTTTACAAGGTAATTATCTTCCATTTTAATGATCACATCAATTCATTAATGCATTATTTCAAATAATAACAATGTTATTTGAATGACACCCAAAGAAAAAAAAAATTCAATGGTGTGTAGAAGTGATCATTCTATGATATGCATACAATAAATATAGCTTGACTTTCACATACTGAACATAACATTACATGTGACTGTCGTGTTGTTATTATATATATCCAGGGTAAGCTCTCAAATGGGCAAGAAATAGCCGTGAAAAGGCTTTCGAAGAACTCTGGACAAGGCATCATTGAGTTTAAGAATGAGGTCCTTTTGATTGCTAAACTCCAACATCGGAATTTAGTAAGGTTGCTTGGGTGTTGCATTCAAAGAGAAGAAATGATGTTAATTTACGAGTACATGCCCAACAAAAGCTTGGACTTACTCATTTTCGGTACGTCAATCTCATCACTATTGGTTATTTATTTATTTATTTTGAATTGTTTTCCTTAGTTAATTGAATTCTTTTAACAAATGAAACCTTTTTGAAACTCTTTCAGATAAAACAAGAAGTACATTACTTAGCTGGCAAAAACGTTTTGAAATAATCACTGGAATAGCACAGGGACTTCTTTATCTACATAGAGATTCAAGACTCAGAATCATCCACAGAGATCTCAAAGCTAGCAATGTTCTTCTAGATGGCAAAATGGCCCCAAAAATCTCAGATTTTGGTTTGGCAAGAACCTTTGGAGGAGATCAAACACAAGCAAATACAAGAAGAGTCGTTGGAACATTGTAGGTGCTACTGTATCTGTTCTCAATTGAGCCACATTTTTTGTTTATTCTTCCATGTCTTAGCATGTTTTAAAACACTTATCAAGATTGAAAAAAGTACCAAGTGAGAGGTCAAAATGGCTGCCTCAAATTCATTGAGTATCTTAATAATTCAAATCACAAAAGGGAATTACAACTGAAGATCCCATTAACTGCTAATCTAGCATTTATTTTCATTTACATTTTAACTCAATCTTCGCGTTGATCATGGTGGGAATGCAGTGGTTATATGTCTCCAGAATATGCAGTAGATGGGCTATTTTCAATGAAATCCGATGTCTTTAGCTTTGGTGTGTTGACATTAGAGATAGTGAGTGGTAAAAGGAACAGAGGATTTTATCATCCGGACCATGATCTCAATCTTCTTGGACATGTAAGTAATAATTGATGCTTCCTATTGATTTCTAGCAACTATATTCATATACAAATTCCATCTAATGAGTATGTATGTATTAAAACAAAATTGTACATGTTTTTGATAAATAAGTAGAATAGATGGAATGAGTTGGTTTTTCTCTCAGGCTTGGAATCTTTGGAACGAAGAGAGGGCTTTGGAATTAGTTGACGAAGATATAGAGGAAAAGGTCAATAGATTTGAAGTGTTAAGGTGCATCCATGTGGGTTTGTTGTGTGTGCAACAACGTCCTGAAGATAGGCCAACAATGGCTTCCGTTATTGTGATGTTGGGTAGTGATGGTGTTATCTTACCACAGCCAAAGCAGCCTGGTTTTTATTATGAAAGGTTCCTTATAGATCAGAAAGGTGCATCATCAAGTGATAAATTAATTTCTTATAACTATATTTCTATTACAGGAATGGAAGGTCGATAGGTAGGGTCTTTCAGTTGTTAGCTACACATTCATTTTATTTATGTTTATAAAGGAGATATGTGATTGGTGTTGGATTGTTTTTCTTTTTAATTTTTTTTT
>JAJIYU010019877.1:0-10615 GCA_030144865.1 Tinospora cordifolia | reverse complement strand
TCTTTATTACCATCACAAGATGTTAATATTATGGATGAAACATTTAATGATTTTGGCATTGGTCATCTAGTGGAAGATCTCTTTCCAGCGAGTCAGGATCCTAGTTTTGGAAACTATATGCCTCCTCAGTAGCAGCAAGCCTCTTTAAGAAGAAGAAGAAAATGAAGAAGGAAAAGGAGACAAAGAAGAAATTCTCCTTTGATTTTTTTTTCTTTTTTTTTTGAGAGACCAAAGTTATTGCATCAACTTTGGTCTTGTCTTCGTTTGTTTGTTTGTTTGTTTTTCTCTCTTTTTTTTCTGTGTAATCTCCCTAAAAATATCAAATCGAGATGTCGAATGTTTTTTTTTGTTTTCTTTTTTTTCAGTATTATTATTATTTATTATTATTATTATTGTTTTTGTTGTTATAAATGGTATTATAGCAAATAAACTACAATAATCCAGATTATACAATTTTATCAAGATCTTAAGTAGAGCAATCTGAGGCACATGGTCATCAACGTTGGGTTGACGAAATTGTCTAACTTCGTACCTTTCCGAAGTAGTAATTAAAACGAATTACTCAAGGTTTTCAGATTTGTCCAACTTCGTATTTTTCTGGTATGAACTGTATATCTCAACGAGATCGTATTTATGTGGGTTTAAAGTAATAAAAATGATTTCATTATCTAAAATGAAGAACATTTTTCTCTGAAGGATTAGTCCAACCTGCACTACTTTCTGGTAAATAGCGCAATTCATCTTTGTGAGTCTTTGCTAGTCATAAAATGATCATCAAGGTGACCATCTATAATTTTTTTTCTCAAAAGTGTCTAATTACTTGGGTTTAAATTTTGAACCCCTTCGAGACATGACAATGCCTTTTCAGATTTGAGAAAATAACTATCATTTTTATTAGTTAATTGTCGTGTTTGTTTTATATCGATTCTATGTGATAAAAGAAATTAATTGATTGATAATAAATATATAAACTTCTAAGAATATAAATAGAAAATATAAATATGGAAATATAAAGAAATGTGGGGTTGCATGGCAATATATAAACTTAAGAGAAATGTAAGGTTGCATAGCAATTTTCCCTTCCTGAATGTTCATGCCAAGAAAATTAATGGATGTTTGGAAAAGATGCATCTTCTTCTCAGAAAGCATAAGCCCATGGGTGAAGCGGCGATCATGAAATCTTGTAATAAGAACAACATGTGAATCGATGTCTTTGGAGAAAAGAAGAATATCATCGATATAAATTAAAGAATGTTGCTGGATGGGCAAAAATATTTTTGACATAGCTTTCTAGAAAAGTGACGGAGTTGTTTTAAGTCCAAAAGGCATAATTGTCCATTAATAGTGGTGACTAGGAATTACGAACGTTGTTTTTGGTCGATTAGGAATATGAATGCCCAATTGCCAAAAACCATATTTGCAGTCAAATTTTGAAAAGATTTGTGCCTCAAAGAGGTGTTGGAATAATACCTTTGGTCTGGGTAAAGGAAACTTATCATCTTGAAGAGAGATGTTAAGGGGCTAGTAATTAATTACCAGTTGCAGTTTTCCTCTAACCTGTTCTAACCACTTGTTCACATAAAAGGCTTCCCATGCCTAAGTAGAATCTATATGCTCAATAAGACCTCGAGACTTTAATTGTTCAATTTCTTGGAGTGTCAGAGTAGCTGTGAAGGAGGCATACCATGATGAGTAGCCTTTGTAGGATTTAGGTCTTCATTGAGCTTAAACGACGATTGAACAGAAAACTTTGGATTCTGCTAGAGGGGTGAGTCACATTTCTTTACTGATAAGTGTGATTGCCAGCGAATTTTTCCCAACAGTATTAAAAGAATGGTGAAAGGGTTTCCACCATTCCTTTGGTAATGCTGAAGGATGCATTAACGTAGCTGAAGCACCTGTATAAATCAAAGCAACCAAGGTTATTAGATTATCATAGGGGGATAGATATACTTGTACTCTGGCATGGGGGAGATTATAGAGCCCATGAATTGAGGGGCTAGTGTTCAGAATGAACGCTTGTGTACCAAAGATCGCCATAAGCACTTCTGGGGAGCAATTCTCATCAAGCGAGAAAAGAGATTCGACATCAGATGGTTCTGTGTCGGTGAGCTGATGGATTTGCTCAAAGACTTTTGTATGCTGAGGACATTGTTTTGCAAAGTGCCCTTGTTTTTTTAAAGATGAAGCATCGGGTGCCTGATGTTTTTTGGCATAATTTCTTTCTCCTAAGGAAACACCTTTTTTTTTCTCTAAGGATGCTTGTTTTTCCTATTCTTTTTTTAGGATGGATAGAAGAAAGGATAGTTCTTGGTGCAGGAATGAGGTTCATAAGGGTGGCACTTTAGGGAAAAGTCTAGATCATAACAGGCTTTCCTCAAAGATTTTTTTCGACTAACCAACAAGCTTTCCTCCCTTTTAAAGAAGTCTCCGCCTCCATGGGATAATTCTCACACTGAAGTTGTTCAAGTTCTAAAACTTCACTCACAATCACTATCCCGCTTGAAAATTCTAGGAATGGGCCAACGCATCTTACAAATAGATGCTAGTGATGAATATTGGGGTGTCGTTCTCCTTGAACAACTCCCGAATAACACTAGACTTATCTACGATTACAAAGTGGGATATTCAAACAATCTAAATTGCATTATCATTCAACCTTCAAGGAAATCGTGACAGTTAAAAGAGGTATAGAAAAATTCCAATTTTTTTAGTTGGCCACCATTTTCATATTGAAATGGACATGTCCAGCTTCCTGAAAATACTTCAATTTAAACATAAGATTTTGTCAAATTCTCAACTTCTCGTGTGGGCAAATTGGTTCTCACAATATTTTTTTTCTATTAAACATATTTTGGGAAAATCAGACATTTTTGCCGATTTCTTATCAAGACAACCATGTTCTGCATTTATACGTGTCATTTGGTCTTCTTCTTCAAACCTTGACCCCTTTGATGGAACTTCCTCCAATTCTAGCCTTTTGAAATTTATTAATTCTATTCCTGTTGAATTAAGAGAACTTATTTATTAGAAAATTTCATCTTAATTTACCTTGAATAACCATTTAAAATCATAACCAGAAATCATGGTATGATATTTGGCCACATACCTCATCCCACTTTTCCTTTCCTCTTCCCTTTTCCTTTAACCTCTTACTATTATTTACCTAAAGAAGCATATTGTTACCTTATGTATGCAATCCGTTCATGGTAGATAGGATTTAGCCTTGACAAGAATAAACATAGGGCTTATTTCCTTCAGACGAGCATGCGGAACATACCTTCTCGTAATTACCATCCCAATCCTGATCATACAAGGTTTTATAAGTTTTTATCACATTTTGCTGATCATGCTTGATGGTTTCAAGTTTTTCAAGAATGGCCCTACAGATATATAATGGTGATCTTCTTTGTTCCACTAGTTTCATAAGCAGATTTTACAAGTATCAGTGGTGATCCCATCGTAGTAGTTGAACAAGTTTTCAACTATCAAGTTGTCTGATCTTACCTTCATCTGCTTTATTATAATCCCTATGCACACTATGCATTTGATATTGAAGCACCCAAGTACCATCGTTCATGGCCTTCGAAGCCCTTTGGTGGCCCCATTTTCATTTCTTTCAACAATTCCAATATGACATGATATGGTGGAATTGAGCTCTCCAGCTTAACACTTGGAATCCATGAAGTAAACGACCCAAGAATGTGACACTCCGATATGGGCAAGTAGGCCTCGGTGAAGCTCAAAATCATTTGCATTTAGAGCTTCAAGCCCTGTTGGACCAATATCTTAGTGCAAATCCCACTTACTTCATCTGGCCCACTCTGTCAATATCTACAACACAGAATGAACTCATCACTCCACTTCCTCCTCAGAAGATAGTGATGGGACTTAAAGCTTACCATTGTCTGCTCAATTATTGCACAAATACCCTCTTTAGTTTTGCATTATTGTACGAAAAGATGCATGCCATTGTTTTCGTTTGTCTGGTTGAAAGCATTATTGTATTTTCATTGTTGAACTTTGTCCTGTTGCAAGTATGGATGTTGTTACTGTTTACGTCGTCTTGTTTCAGCATTATTGCTCTAATAATGCTTGGTCATGTCAAGTGACTTTTTAAATAGAAGACGTCTCCTCATTTGTGATCATCCTATCTTGAAATGAAAGTGCAAGTTTGAAGCAAATGACTTGTCTCTCTTCAATTTTTGCAATTCTTCCTCTTTGGGCTATAATTTTATTAGTGATATGTTTCCTTATTATTATAATCTACTGTCGATGTGCTTGTATGATCCTCGTCTGTGATTCCTCTGCATCCAACTCTGAATTGTAAAAACCCCCAAATTGGTATCAGAGCCATGTTTTTGATTCATCACCATGTTTTCTACACCTCACCACTCTGAAACTTATCCTTGCTCATATTATTTTTGGACTTTCATCTTTTGTTGTCAAACATATTGTCCTGAGTTCATTTTTTTTGAGCTTTTGCATCTGTGGAACCAACGAATCTTGTTATCCCCTGTTACCTCAGATTCCTCAGCCTCTTTTACTACTTCACCCAGTCAATCTCTAGTAAGTCCTTTACCTGATCACAAGTGATTTATTTTTTATTCTGATTTGAAAGCTTTTCCTGTTTCTATTGTACATGATTGCTCTCGATCGACTTAGCCGATGGATAGGGGTTCATCATGGAAGAATCATCACTGTCGTCACTTGAATCATCTTGTGCTGCATCTAAAGTTGATGGTTTATATAAAGTATAATATCTTCCTCATTCTCAAGGCATGGTTCCTCTTACTAAACTTTTACACGTCCTTCCCCAACATGTGTACTCTATTCCTTCAGTAATTTTCACGAAGAAAATAAAGAGTTTGTTTACAAAACAAACTCCCAAAAGCCCGATTAAGGAAAATGTGTAGATCTCTAATTTCAACGAACACCAAGTCTCGACAGATCAAGCAGAACACTTCTTTCCACTAACTCTCCCATCTACCCTTTTGTTGAATTGGGGAAAAGAGGGGTATATCAATCTTCATTATGGTGTTGTTAAAATATCTATTACCTTCCATGGCAGAAAGACTACAGAAGCAATTTCTTGAGTTACACTTCTTGATTCACACATGTTACAGTATTTTGATGCGGTAATAGGTAATGTTCAGACCACTAAGAACTCAAGTACAGTTCAGACCACTCTGAACTCCAACACTGTTTTCATTACTTTTTATCAAATTTTAATGTTGCTCTTGAGATCCCCAGGCATTATCCACTTTGTGTCTTCAAGTTCAATTATCTAGAACCCCTCAGATTCAAACTGCTTTAGTTGCAACTATTCATTACCAAATTGCCTATTGGGTCCAGAATCATGCCATTGATATTCCTTACAAAGGAACATCCCTTGATAGCCTAATGCTTGATATCAACTCTCGTGGCGTGGTCTCTCACACTTTTATCCTTTGAGCCCTTCCCCTTAAAAGACTTCAACATCTCTTTCTCGAGAAATGGATTACAAGTTATGAAGCCCGTTTTCGAGTCAAAAAAGTCCAGCAATCTTCTCATGCTATCCACAGACGACGGTCGAATGACTTGGTGGAAACTGTCTTTCTAGATTCAGTTATTACTCAATCCTGCCCTGCTGCAACCAGAATTCATTTTGCTGAAATTAATCATGTTTCGAGGACCCCTCCATCTCACACCTGGTGGGATGTTTGTGATTGTCCTTCCTATGATGATCATGATTTCTAGTTATGATTTTTAAATGACTGTCCAAGGTAAATTGAGATTAATTTTTCCAATAAATAAGTTATCTTACTTCAACAGGAAGAGAATTAATGCATTTCATAAGGCTAGAATTGCAGGAAGTTCCATTAGAGGGGTCAGGGTTTGAAGAACAAGACCCAATGACACCTATAAATGCATAACACGGTTGCCGTGATAAGAAATAGACAAGAATGTTTGATTTTCCCGAAACATGTTTAATAGAAAAAGAATATTATGAGAACCAATTTGCCTACTTGAGAAGTAGAGGATTAAGCGTCTGTTAAAATTAAAGCAATTTTGAGAAGCTAGACATGTCCCTTTCAATATGAGAATGGTAACCAACTAAAAAAACTTGAAAATTTTCTATATCTCTTTTAACTGCCATGATTTCCTTGAAGGTTGAATGGCAATGCAGTTCATATTGTTTGAATGTCCCATTTTTGTAACCTGTAACACCCCAGCTTCCGAATCTGTCACATAAGTTATAGGTAACGTAGTTGTCTCGTAGCTTAAGACGTCATTACCTTCGAATGCAATTAATCATGCTTTCTATCTAAGAACTAGGGATATTATTTTTTCTTTACATCATTTATCACATCTGTTTGTTTATGTAATACCCACAAATTTTAGTATTGTAATACTCGGAATTCAAAAAAAAATTTTAATTTACTATTACTATTCAAATATACGGTTACTGTGCACAAATACGGTCACTATTTTGTCGGCATACAAAATAACTTTTGGCGGGTTACTGTAACTACAGTAACAGGTACTGTAGCCACAATAACAAACTATTTACAACTGTGCAGTTTCGTCTTTTCTGTCAGAAAAATCTATATAAACCCCCCCTCCCCTCATTCTGAAAATTCATTCCAGCAAGAAAGAAAGAATTTATTTGCTTACTCTATTCTCTTCTCTTGTTTTTTTAGCTGTTTTAAACAGCAAATATAGTAGTAGGAAGGGGAAAACCCCAATTTCTACATAACAGTAGTGAAGGTCTACTGTTGGGTGCCTCTTTTGAAGCAATTGGAGGGTGTTTTTGATCAAAACAAGTATAATTACTCTGCTCTAGTCTTTATTCAAGTTGGAAGATGTTGTTGTTCATTTCAGTACACATACGTAGTTTACTGTTCATATATACGATACTGTTCATACGGTACTATTCACGGTTACTATTTGGCACTGTTCATATATACGGTACTGTTTATATGGTACTGTTCATGGACATCGATTAAATCACATTTTCGAAACGTAGATCCTAAAGACTGTTGGTCAAAGCCTCGAAACAAGTTGAGATAGTACTGCAAGGAGTCAGAGAAAATACTACTGAGGTGGAAGTGATTACTCTACTCTGTAGTATTATTTGAATTTTAATGTTGAATATGTGATGTTTGTATTGTTTGAATATCTATAATTATGCATGGTTATTGATTTAATGATGTGTGAAAGATTTACCTTTATTTTTAATTTATTTATGACTGAGAGAGTATGCTCTGTAGTTGCGTCTTGTACGATCTTCTACATCAGAAATCGACAGTCATTGTTTTTATTTGATGAAAATATTGATTTATGATGTCATGTTGATGTAATGTTTAATTATTGATGAAATATTTATTTTATTATGCTTTGTTCACAAAAAGAAGATTAATAAAGATTTTAACTACGTACCGGCACGGGGACGAATGTCTTCGTGTGTGTTCCATGTAAAATTAGAATTGGTTGTCATGATTGACACCTGAATGGACTGGGTTTCAAAAATGATCCCAGAGAAGGGTTTGAGTTTCAGAATTGATTTCTTTCTCAAGATCTAGAACACAGAGGTTAACCCCTTTCGGTCTAATTGACAACTGTTGATAACTAAATGTTTGAAACGCCTAATGGATGATAAGTATTTGCATGTTCAGTGTTTAGTTTAAATAATGTTATGGATGTACTATGTATGATCCACTGGGCTCTTGAGCTCACCCAATCAATTTTTTCAGGTAATTATTGAAGACATCGCCTCAACAGATCAATGTAAATTAATGACAGTATACAAGATAGTAGAAAATGAAGTGTATTGTAGGGCATGTGACCCACTATATTTGATCATGTCAGATGTTGATAGTATTTGTATTATCAAAAGATGTTTATGGAACCCACAAAATTATTCATAACTCTGATAATGAAGCAATGTTTTTATTTATTTTGAAATACTGAGATTATTGTATTTATATTTTATCCCTTGGATATGAACTGATGAAAAGAAAAAGTAATATCCTCAGTTCTCAAATAGAAAGCAGGACTGACTGCACTCAGAAGAAATGACGTCTCAAGCTACGAGACAACCACGTCACCTATAACGTATGTGATAAAGATCGGGAGCTAGGGGTGTTACAGTTTCACCATATTATATTCCAAGGTACAAAATAAAGTATAAATACAGATGTTTAGAAACAGAACAACAATAATCTTGGGATTGCACAATAATTGAAGACATTAATTTACGATTAATCTTGTGGGCCCATAGCCAACTTTTGATAATACAAATATTATCTGGCCTAATGACCAACATTTGACATGATCAAATATGGCGGGTTACAAGCCCTACAATTGAAAATAACAATTAAAGTTTAATTTTTTTTTTACATTTATGTGCCAAAACAATGTCTTCAATTGATACCTCAAAACAGAGTGAGTGGGATAAGCTTAAGAGCCTAGTGGATCATACACAATACATCAATAGCATTATTTAAATCAAACACTGAACATGCAAACACTTATCATTCATTAGGCGTTTCAAACATTTATTTATCAACAGTCATTAATTAAACCGAAAGGGTTAACCTCTATACTCCATATCTGGGGAGAAAGATCAATCTTGAAACTCAAACCCTTCTCTGTGAAGTGAGATCATTCTTGAAACCCAGTCCACTCTGGTGTCAATCCTGCCAACCAGTTCTAATTCTGCATGGAACACACATGAAGGACATCTGTCCCCGCGATGGTACGTGGTTGAAATCTTTATTTAATCTTATTTTTGTGTACAGAGCATGATAAATATTTCATCAATATTTAAACATTCCATCAATATGACATAATAAATCAATATTTTCATAAATGAAAACAATGACTTTCGATTTCTGATGTAAAAGATCGTACAAGACGCAACTATAGAGCATACTTTCTCGGTTATGAGCAATATAAATTAAAAAGAAAGGAAAATCATTAAATCAATATTCTTGCATACTTCTAGGCATTCAAACAATGAAAACATCACATATTCAGTATTAAAATTCAAATAATACTAGAAAGTAGAGTAATTACTTCCTCCTCAATCTTTAAGTTGTTATTCCCCTTGTTCCAAGATTTCGCCTATCAGTTTTCAGGATCTACATTTTGAAAACGTAATTTAATAACTGTCCATGAACAGTACATATGTACAATACCGTATATATGAACAGTGTTGTATATATAAACAGTGCTAAATAGTAACAGTGAACAGTACCGTGTATATGAACAGTAGACTACGTATGCGTACTGAAATGAATAATGACATCTCCAATCTTAAATAAAGACTAGAGCAAAATCATTATACCTGCTTTAATAAGAAGAACCCTCCAATTGCTTCAACAGTAGATCTTCACTACTGCTATGTAGAAACTGGGGTTTTCCCCTTTCTACTACTATATTTGCTGTCTAAAACAGCCGAAGAACAAAAAAAGAAAAAAAGAGTAAGCAAAGAAATTATTTCTTTCTTGCTAGAATGAATTTTTAGAATGAGAGAGGGGGAGGGTTATATAGTTCTGGTAGAAAAAGACGAAACTGAACAGTAGCTAATAGTTTGTTACTGTAGCTACAATAACTGCCGAATCTTAATTTGTCTGCGAGAAAATAGTGATCGTATTTTTTGAACAGTAACTGTATATTTGAACAATATTTTTTTAACTCAAATTTCGAATATTATAACACTAAAATTTTAGGTATTATATAACCGTAGATAAGTCTAGTGTTATCTGGGAGTTGTTCAAGGAGAACGACGTCCATCACTAGCATTTGTCTGTAACATGCGTTGGCTTAATCCTGAAATTTTCAAGTGGGGCAGTGATTGTGCTTGAAGTTTTAGAGCTTGAACAACTTCAGTGTGAGAATCATCCCATGGAGGGGGAAGCTTCTTTAAAAGGGAGGAAAGCTTGCTGGTTAGTCGAGATAGATTTTTAATAAAGACTCTCGTGTAATTGACAAGGCCTAAGAATATCAGGAAAATCCAAAATCTTAAGAGAAATGTGGGGTTGCATGACAATTTTCCCTTCACACACACACACACACACACAAACACACACACACACATATATAGATATAACATTATAAAGCAAAGAAAAGTATTGTTTTTTGTTATAGATAAATGAATTGATGTACATGTCTATATATTTATTGTAATATGAATTGATATACATAAATATTCATACATCATATTGTGATATGAATTAATATTCAAACATTGCATTATAATTAGAGATCAATGTAATATTATTGTATGCCGTTATATATAAGAATATTTGAAATATCATCTAAATTAATACTGAAATCATTATCATATATATATATATATATAGATCTTATCGTTTTCTATTACTTTTAGGGCATCTGTAATGCTATCATCTAATAAACTCCACACATCATCAATTTATTAAACTCTTACCTACAATGCTAACAGTTTATTAGACTGTACTGTGCGGGTCCCACACTCACATCAATTCATTAAATACACTCATTACAATATTTCATTTATTAAATATATATAATTTACATTTAAATTAAAAACAAATACAATTATTTGAATTGACATAAAAATTTTATTTTTATAATTATTTATTTAAAA
>JAJIYU010019876.1:0-10617 GCA_030144865.1 Tinospora cordifolia | reverse complement strand
TTTAAGGCATGGGATATTGGGAGTAGAAAGTCAAGTGTGTGTCATTTGTAAAGTAACATAGGACCCGGCCCATGGTTAAGTCCACTGTTGCGACAATTGTTATAACAGTGGTTATGTCCACAAATGGTTAAGTCCAAGTTAACATGCGGGGGTCGGGGTGTTACAGTGTGGGAGAGGGGAGATACTTGTAGGAGACAACTAGGATTCTGAGCATGGCGAGCAACTGGGAAATGGATGGGATTAGGGTTCTACTCTCCGTAATGTATATATATACATACAAGTATCAACACTTCACCTTCTATTTTTTGAGTTTTTTTCATAGGACTGCAGTCTTTAGAATGAGGACCACAATCTTGGAATGTCTTAATCGCATAACTGTGATCTTGGAATGTCTTGAACCATGTGAACTAATCACACGTAAAGAACACCCACAGTGACCCTCATGTTCACTGTGATAGCACATGGTTCTTGATCTCAAGATCTTTTATTTAATCCATACTCATCAATCATAAATATAATAATTTCAGCATGTTTAACACATAGACATTTAAAGCATGAAAACAAACACATAGTATGCATCATACTTTAAAATAAACCTAAACATGCATAATCTACATGGTATGGTTTCATGATCAACTAACATGACATACATGCAAATCTGAAATTTAAAACATGTTCTTCAAGCCTATATGTACATACTAAACTGAAATCACGTATATATGAACATGGTATTAAACTAAACAAGTAAAATGGAGGTTTTAGAAATCACTTCTACCTCAATTGCTAGTTTGGTTGAAATCCAACAGAGCTTCCCCTTCTTTCTAACGTCTATCAATCAAAGAACACTCAATCAAATACCAAAGCACTCAAGAATAGTTCAAGATTACTCAAAAACTAAGGAGGTTGCTAAGAAGAAGGCTAGAGAAAGTCAAGAAGAACTAGTATGCTCTTGCTTTGGTACAAGGAAGAATGAGAGCATCAGGGGGAAGGGGGTGTTACATAGGGTTTCATGAGCACACTAGGGGCACGGTTTAGCATGCTCACATACCAACCTTCCTGTTTTTCAATGTGACGTTTTAGATTGGTTTGGGCAAGTGAATCTTTCCAATTTCTCATGGTGAGCACGGTTTGGCAAGTGAGCAAGATATGGTTTTCAATTCTTAGTGTGAACCCAAGATATAATCCTCATTTGATTGCCTATTTATGTGTGAGAACAAAAAGGATTTAGAATACTTGCAAAATCAGTTTGGGATGTCCATATAATATCAAATTTTGTGCTCATAGTAAGTTTCCTAGTTGATCTCATTACTTGGGCGTCACACTTAGTCACATATGAAACATTTCATTTTTCTTTAGGTGTGCTACTAATTTGGGCGTCATAGGAGTATGTACACTAGGGTCTATAGTTTGGATTATTTTCAAGGCTAGTGTGCACAAATTAGCAATTGGATCTTCCTTGAATGTCAATATTAGTGATCGTCTAAAGTTTAGACACTTCTAATTAGGTTTGCATGAGCACACGGGATGACTAGGGTTTTACATTGGGGATATGATGGTCATTTCCCTCATGTGCGCTAAGATTAGGGCATCTTTAGGTTTAGGAAACTTTCTAAGTGTAATTTATTCTCTTCTAAGCACACATGAACATCTTTCCAATGTGGGTTGAACATAAAACGACTAGGGTTTGCTTGTCCAGCACAGATTATATTTTTAGTAACTCCTAATTGTGGTGCACACACACACTCACAATGGTTGTTTTAGGGTTTCTTGCCTCATGGGACGTTTTCGGTGTGTATGGGCATGGGTGTACATGATCATGTCATGCTAGTATCATCACCCATGTGTTTTGCACATGCTTTGGGGTGTTCGCCCATTTTTGGGTCCACATGAATTTAATAAAAAATTCATATCTCATGTTTGGCTAGGATTTTAAGCCCCTAGTACACATTTTGGGTTCACATGAAATCAATAAAAATTTTTAACTTCCATTTGGCTAAGTTTTTCTTCATTTTCTTTCCTAATTTAGATTCCATTGAAGCATATTGGGCAAATGAATCCTTAATTAGACAAATGAAATAAATTTCGAATGCCTAGATCAGTTGGATGATTTGTTTTATTTCATTTTGTGTTTGTTTTCTCAATTTTCACCCCCCCCCCCTGAGGGGTTTTTGAGGAATTGAACTAGCTAATTAATCCTTGAACTGAATTGGTCTCATTAATCCTTATAACTCAATTGTTTCATTGCATTTTGCACAAATTATTCCGGGTATTACAACCTACCCTAAGAAAAAATTTTGTACCCAAAATTTGTAGATATTCAAGGGTTCCTAGTAAACAGGTGTGGGTATTTGATCTTCATTTCACTTTCCAACTCCTAAGTAGCTTCTTCCATTCCATGATGCTTCCATAGTACCTTAACTAAGGGAATGTCCTTTGTTCTTATGTTCTGTACCTTATGATGAAGGATTCTAATTGCGACTTCCTCGTACATAGCATCATCTTAGATGTTTACTTCTTCCTACTAGATAATATGAGAGGGGTTTTGTTCATACTTCCTCAACATTGACACGTGAACACATTGTGAGCTGAGGTCATCTAGTTTGGTAGATCCAACTCATAAGCACATTCCCCGATTCTTATAAGTATTTCAAAGGGTCCAATAAATCTCGGTGATAACTTCCCCTTGAATTTGAACCTCTTGCTACTGATTCTTAGAAATACTTTATCACCCACTAGAAACTCTGGGGGTCTCCTTCTCTTGTTAGCATAGCTCTTTTGACGACTTTGAGTTGTAGCCAACCTTTTTTGTAATAGTTGGACTTGTTATTCATTTCTTTCATCAAGTCTGGCCCAGTTGGCACACGATCTTCAAGTTCAACCCAACAGGTTGGTGATCTACAGGGCCTTTCATAAAGAGCCTCATATGGAGCTATCTTAATACTTACCTGATAACTATTGTTATAGGCAAACTCTGCTAAGTGCAGGTACTTACTCTAGTTCTCTTTTAAAGTCCAGGAAACAAGATGTAATACCCTAAAAAAATTTGTACAAAATGAAATGAATTGATAAATGAGACCAAATTAATTTAAGGGATCAATTAGCAAGTTTAATTGCTCAAAAACGTCTCAGGGGAGTGAAAATTAAGAAAAAGAAATGAAATAAAATAAAATGAAATGGAATGAACACCTCACATGATCCGGGCATCCGATATTCACTTCATTTGTTCAATTAAGGGTTCATTAGCCTAATATGGTTCAGTGGAATGGGAATTAGAATAGAAAATGAAAAGAACCCTAACCAAAGATAAGTTATGAATTTTTTGTTCATTTCATGTTAACCCCAAAAGTGTGAGACAAAGGCTTAAAATGCTAACAGGCATGGCTCACGAAAGGGTAGAATGAAAATTCCCTTAATTGCCCTAGGCATGTGCATTGCACATGAGCAAGGCCTAGCCATCTTGGTGCATGATTAGAAACCCTAAAATATGATCCCATATACACAACCTATAATGATCATGTGCCCCTCACCTTGACGTTCAAGCAAGCAAGAAAGAAGAGAGAAAATTTTCTAAAACAGATTTGGGAAGTTGCTCATGTGTGCTCAATAAAGAAAATAGAAGTTCCAATGTGCCATGATCATATGCACCCTATGCCCATGCACACAGAGACGTCCAAGAAGTAAAAATAAGAAGGCATGATCCAAATTAGAAAGTTTCCATGCTCACACTATGGTGCCAAAAATAAACTGTGCAAAGTGTCAAGTTTGTCCTTGCTTAGTGAGCACACAAGCACACACATGGTGATTTTCCTTTTTTTTTTCTTTCTTGGATATCCAGCTTTGGTGAGCACACTATCACCACACGAGGGACACCATATCATAGTCTTGGATACTAATCTAGGTTCTAAGAAACTTTCTAATTTTTGCTGGACCCATGGATGGCACACCAGGTGGGCATATCCCCTAGATTTGGCACCATGTCTTAATTTCCCTTATGCACTTTCTCTTTTTGTTTCTTGTGTAGGGGTCACAGCTAGGGTTTGTGAGTGAGCATAAATTCGGATTTCAAACCTTTCTAATTAGGTTAGTTCACATGTGTGCAGACACACATGTGCATGAGTGGACCGGTTTTGCTTTGATGAGGTATGGAACACATGATCACTAGCTTGGTGTATGGAATCAATCTTCATGGATTTCCAAATCTGTAACACCCCAATTTTCAACTGGAACTCCCGTTACATACTATGGGTTGTTGTCCATTGAAAATCGAAATGTCACCTAAAAATTTTCGTTTTGTCAAAACCTTTTTCTTCAATTTTAAGTTTAAGTCAGATGTTTTTAAATAAGTATTTGAAAATCCATGCTCAACAAAAGCAAAAATCCAAATAATTTCTCATTATATTTACCGGGTTTCCGCAGTTATACTAAATAATTAAGAGTCAAAAATCATAAGTATAGATTATGTAGTGGAATTATTTCAAAAAATTTTATTAAAACAATAATTGGTAAACATAAAAAGTTATTCAAAGATAAAATAAATTAAAGTTCAAAACCAAAGTAAATACAATAACACAATTCAGTAAAAATAAACAAAACATGACCTCCAAAGTCTCCTATCCCGGATGACCTCCCCAATGAGGTGTCCAATTAAAGAGCAAGTCTTTTGACGAAGGTTACGGTACTCTACGTCCATGTGTACCTGAAAAATAAAATGGGAGTGTGCTCGAAAGCTCAGTGGATCATTCCTACACATCATACACATTATACAGACTCAATCCAAAACATTACAAACACTTTCAAACATTAGACATTTCATACATCCATTTAGTTTTGGTTGAAGTCTAAGACCGAAATAGGGTTGAGATGCTTCTCGGTATCCCTCGTGATCTCGTCTAATCATAGAGAGTCTCGAGTATCATCTAAATTAGTCGTATTTTCGTATCATAGCCTAAGAGAGAGTACTTACCATGGCATCATACCATCTCCCAAAGACTTCGAGCTGTTGCAGCCAGCTCTGGTTGGGAATACCTACGATCCACCTTGTAGCTCATCGATCTCAAGCAGTGGCATATAACAGATACCACCTTGATCCGCTTCAGGCTCGTCGATCGCACTGGTACGTGGATTCTTAATAATCCTTCGTCTTATTTTAGTTTTACAAACAAATTCAATCATACAAAACATCACATAACATAATAAGAAATCAATGAAATTTATGTATGAACTTTAATGACAGTTCAAATTAAATAATCAATGTCATGACGATATCATTTGCATGGTATTCAAATGAATGAATAATATTATCTACTGCATGTCTTCTATTTATGCATATCATGAATTAATCTAGCATGAAATGAATTTGTTGGTCATTAACTGCACTATCATTCAAGTATCATTCATCCAAGCATATCAAACATGTTCACTAAATTTCCAAATGAAATTCTAAATAATCTAAAACTATCACATAAATGTTTTGAATCTTAAATCCATACGTAAGAGCAAGGAAATTACGCCCGCCTGATTTCGCAGACTTTCTGGTTCTCTTGCTTTCCGTCGAGACATTTGGTACTCTAAGATTATAAAATCTAAAATTCAACAATTAATAAAAATTCTCTAAGTTTCTAACTCACAATTAATCTTATCCAAAATATTCTTAATCTTAAATAATTTCTAAAATAATTAAGAATTCTAAATATCAGTTTCAACTAATTTAGGATTGTTCTTAAATTCTAGAATTTTATCTATTCTAATGAAAATAATTTCTAAGTCTTCTAAATTTTCTTAATTTGAAATTTAAAACTTTAATAATTTATTTTTGAGACTGCTATAATTTATTCATTCTAAATAAATTAATTGGTTTAGAACTAACAATTTTAAAAATGTTAAAACTTCTTTTTTTAGTTCCTAAATAATTTGTTTATGTTCATAATTTTCATTTCACCTAAATTAAGATTTTAATATCTAAAATTTGAACTAGGTTCCTAATTATTAATTTATCACATAAAATCCCTTAAGCTACATCTTCTAAAATAAATTATTCATCTTCAGATATTAAATCTTAATATATAAATTTCCTAAATTCTAAGTTTTAAAATAGTATTGTTTCATCTTAAGATTCTTCGTTAAATAATTTGATAAATTTCTAATATTCAAATTCCTGCAATTTAAATAATTTTATTTATATTGTAATTAAATTAATTACAAACAAAATAAGACTTCTAATTATTATTAGTTTAATTTCAGTGTTTAAAATTCACTCTTTTCCCTATAATGGATTTAAAGCATTTAGAAGTTTATTTAATTGTCATGTTTTTAAAAATTTTGCTAATATAATTATTAGATTTCTAATTAATTTTTAGAAGTTGATTCACTCTTTTCCCTATAATAGATTTCTAATTTTCTTGTTTTTAATTAGCTAATATAATTAAAATTTTAAACTTCTAATTTTTTTTCTCATCTACTATATAAAAATTTGTTTCTAATTAATTCAAGATTTTATTAGCAAAATTCCTTTATTTGGATTTCTAAAATTATTAAACTTTCTTTTCAAAATTTCTAAACATTTAAAATAAATTAGAAAGTTTTAATATTTATTTATTTATTTCTAAACTAATTCTAGTTTAAGATCACAAAATTCAAAAGAAGATAAAATAAATTAATTTTTATACCTTTCTTTGTCATCGTCGTGAGCGAAGCTGTAACACCCCAATTTTCGACCGGACCTCCGTTCACATGCTTTCTCACGTGTGAATCGTCACCCAATAAAAATGGAGATGCTACCTAAACTTTTCTTCTGTCAAAATCTTTTCTTCAAATCACGTTCATATAAAATTTTTGTTTTCAAGTCAATGTTTGGAAAATTTCTCATAAATAATAGAAGAATTAAACTAATTTCTCGAAACATTCACGAGTTCCTTATTATAGATCATAAATAATGCAGCGGAAAATACTTTAAAACTATTCATTTAAACCGAATTCGTTAAACAAGGAAATCCATTGAAAGATAAAACAACCAAAGTTAAACTAATTTAAATACATTAAAACAATCCAGTAAAACACATAAAATATGACCTACAAGTCACCTATTTCGGACGACCTCCCCTTAAGGTGTCCAATCAAAGTGCGAGTCTTCTGACGTAGGCTACAATACTCTAAGTCCATGTATACTTGAAAGATAGAATTGGGCGTGAGCTCGAAAGCTCAGTAGATCGATCCTACACATCACATGCATTATACAGACCCAATCTAAAATATTACAAACACTTTCAAACATTAGGCGTTCAAACATTCAATTAGTTTTGGTCGATGTCTAATACCGAAAGAGGGTTGAGATGTCTCTTGATATTCCCTATGATCTAATCAAATCTCAGAGGGTTCCACTAACCATCTAAAATCAATCGACACTCACATCATAGCCTAAGAGAGTGTACTTACCCAGGCATCGTACCATCTCCCAAAGACTTCGAGCTGTTATAATCAGCTTAGGGTGGGAATACCTACGATCCGCCTTGTGGCTCGACGATCTCAAGCAGTGACATATAGGAGATGCCACCTCGATCCGCTTCAGGCTCGTCAATCGTACCGGTACGTGGATTCTTAATAAACCATCATCTTATTTTAGTGTTATAGACAAGCATCAATCATGCCAAACAATTTCACAATCTACTTGATAATTTCTCAAATTATGCATACCATGCAGTAGTAGTCCGAATAAATAACCAATGCTATAAAATGCAAGTTACATGATAGTGAAATGAGTAACTAATGCTACCTAATGCATTTCCTCTATTTATGCATGTTATGAAATATTTGTGCATGAAATGAATGAGTTATCATTCAGTCGCATCATCACACAAGCATTCCAAACAATTCAATCAATTTCATAATAAAATTGTTAATAACCTAGAACTATCCACACAAATGTTTTGAATCTTAAATCCACATAATACATATGAGCAAGGAAGTCACGCCCACCTGGTTTCGAAGATCTTCAGGGCTTCCTTGCTTTCCGTTGAGATATTTGACACTTTAAATTGCGAGAATCTGAAATTCAATACTCAATAAAATTATTCTTAAGTTAAATAATTTCTAAGATAATTATAGAGTTCAAACATTTCTTCCAACTAGTTTAGGGTTATTCTAAAATTCTAAAATTTTATATATTCTAATTAAAGTAGTTTCTGTGTCTTCTTAATTTTCTTAATTTAACATTTCAACTTTAATAATTTAGTTACAAGCTTTTATCGTATAATTGGAGTTCTAATAACTTAATCGTTATAATTTAAATAATTTATTGACATCATGATTAATTTAATTACGAACAAAATAAGATTCTAAACGTTCCAAGTTTAGTTTCAGGGCCTAAGATTTTATTATTTTCTTATAAAAGATTTTAAACTCTTAAAGCTTATTTTTCATATTTTTGACTCATTTAAATTATTAAATTTTTAAACTTCTAACATTAAATGAAACTATTTATAGTTTGGAAAACCATTTCTCCAATCCTAATTCAAAAGATTTATTACTTTAATTTTATTAAATCGATAAATCCTTATATTCCACCATTAATAAATAGTCTGATATTAAATTTATTTAATTTGAATTATTAAGTAAACATTCCTAAATTACCTTTGTAGTTGCGTTAATCAATTTCTATTTGCAGCTAGTTTCTAATTTCTAATTCCATTTTGCTTTCGTATTGAAAATCATCAAAATAGATTCTCTACTATTTAAAAATTTAAAATCCAAAATATACCTTGCGTTGTCTTCTTCGCGCGAAAGACGCCAATGAAGAAGTCCTTTGTCACATGTTGCCCTTCGCTCAAATTGAAACTTTCACCATTTCCTTCGTTGCGCGAACATTATAGTAGTACACCAGCAGCACCCACCATTTCAGTTTAAACCTTCTTCTTCCACGGCTCCATAGCTCAATTCCGTCTAATTTGCTATCCAATAAGATTAAGCATGTTCAGTAACATTAAGCACATTTAACAATCTTAATCCAAGCCCAACCAATCATGCACATTCAAAATCATCAGTTTGATCAGCTCCCTTCAATCGCGATTCAAGCTTCCTCGTGTGCTTCTCTTTCACCGCCGGCTACTACTAAATCCTGATTCCCTGTTCTTGTTTCATACAGCTGCAGTCACTCACATCCTCACATCTACTCTTCTTCATTTCGGATCAGCAAGACACACTCACAACTCCCCCAAATCGGATCCTAAATCCCATGCACACACACCCATCACATTCTTCATCATCCATTTTGATCAATCCTCCTCTTCATCATCCATTTTCATTTTGCAGCAGGGACGACAACGGTTCGAGCAGTAGAACACAACCCCATTGCCCTCTGTTTTCTTGATAGCATGAACCAGATTTTTCGAGTGTCCATATACTTCTTTGTTCCCACGACTAAAAACCAGAATTTTGAAATGAAACCACCATGCTGCTTTTATTTTTTGTTGTTCGAACTTACCAGCAGTGCACACACATTCGCTGCTGGTTCTTCATCTCGTTCTGTTCAAGATTTCCAAACCCAGAAATGCATCTGAATCTACATTCCTCTGCTTCATTACCGAATATGCAGCAACAGTAGCTGCTTGCTTTCAACGTAATACATCTTCTTCATTTGGCACTAGAGAACAGCAGTAGCAGTAGCAGCTACCGACCCCTGTTCTTCCTTTCTCATCCTCTGTTTGTTACTTCTGGACAGTAACAGAGCTTCTTCTTTGTTACGGACTGGCAGCTCCAAGCCCAACCCCTATTTTATGTTCTTTGTCCAGCAGTAGCTACATCGATCAGCAACAAGCAACAAGGCAACAACAACCTCTTCATTTTCTGCTTTCGTTTCTTCACAACCCAGGAGCACAACCAGCCAGCTCACTTTCTCTCCTTCAGCGTAGCCGCAACAGCATGCAGGAGCAGTAGAGTGATAGGAATGAATAAAATGTATTATTAGGGTTTTTGCATAAAAGAATGAAATACAATACATAGACTATGGCTTATATAGCCCTTACATACAAAATACCTAAATTACCATATATAACTAATATCCTCCCTCAAACACAAGATGCTGGTGGAACAAGCAGCGAGAGTTTGCCAACAAGAAAACGAAATCGCTGAGTAGAGTGGGACTTTGTAAAAAGATCTACAAGTTGTAAAGAGGAGGGCACAAATGGTAAAGAAAGGGTGCCATCTTGCAAGTGATGGTGAGTGAAATGACAATGCTTTGTTCGTTCATGAAACACTGAATTGTGAGCAATCTGAATAGCACTTTGGTTATCACAATACATAGGTGTAGGCGAAGTGAGGGTAGTGCCCATATCGAGAAGCAAACGACGTAGCCACACGATCTCAGCAGTTGTAGAGGCCATAGCACGGTATTCAGCTTCAGTAGAAGATCGAGAAACAACTGATTGTTTTTTACTCTTCCAAGAGATAAGAGAATCACCCAAGAAGATACAGAAGCCTGTGACTGATTTGCGATCTACGGGATCACTAGCCCAGTCTGCATCTGAATAGGCACGAAGCTCCAAGGAAGAAGAAGAAGGAAGTAACAAGCTTTGATATAGAGTACCACGGAGATACCGAAGAATACGAAGAACAGCACCCCAATGA
>JAJIYU010019875.1:0-10614 GCA_030144865.1 Tinospora cordifolia | reverse complement strand
AAGGCGTTTTTACAGAAAACGCCTTCACCATTTAAATTTTTGGTGAATTCACCAAATTTTAAATTTGTTTAATTTTTTATTTTTTTTATTAAATGGCTTGTTGACGTGGCTACATTATGTGAACGAGACACTTACGTGGCTTGATTACGTGGCAACTGAGAAGGCAAAACTATGGCAAAAGAGTCAATATTTTAAAAGTAAGGGTATTTGTGTAATTTTTTTTTAAAATTGAGGGCAATTACGTCAAAAGCTCTTGATCAAACTATAACAAACGCTTTTGTGGTAAACCAACAACAGAATCTCTAAAAATATATGTCTCGGCGGCTCACCGCCTACAATTAGTTAAGCATCACGACACTAAATCCAAAAACTTCTTCTCTCACTGAATGGGTTTGTATATACACTACAAATGTAGCGATGGCGGGGGCATTAAGATCATGACTCCACACAGGCTGCCCCTTGGGTTTGGGATGGGGTACAAGTAATAGCTCTGTTATATTTTCAATTAGATCAATCTACAATATAATTACTTTTTTACGAATATCATAAGTAAATTATTTTAAATTTTGTACAAATATTACACGATGACAAGCTTAAAAAATATTTTAGTTTATAATTTAAATAAGTTTAACTTTGTACTTATTGATAAAATCATTTTACTCAACTACAATATAAAATTAATTAAAAAAGTGTAAAAATATTCTTTTAAATAAAAATTTTCAGACAAAGATAATTAGATTATTTTCAAACCAGTGCGAAAATAATGTCGTAGTAGAGAATTTGGTATAGGGTTTGTGTTCTACCCTGCAACAAATACCATGCAATATTAGTTGTGTTCTTTTTTAATTATTTGTTATAATAAGTTTTGAGTTTAATATATTAAATTAAGATTTTAATTATTTAAACCCTTTAAAATTACTTTATTTATTATTTGATATTTTTACTATGTTTTATCGTTTATTTTTGCTACTTTTTTTTTGTACTATTTCTATTTAAATTCGACATGTATTACTAGTTGAAAGTCATTTACTTAGTTTGATTTCAAATAAACCATGCCACTTTATAACATGTATAAAATGTTGGAATCGGATTAAAACATTGCCGACAAATAAATAAATCTATTTAATTTTTTCCTCCTTTCTCTTCTTTTTCTTTGGTTCTCCATTTCTCAATCAACTTAAGTAACCCACTAACAATAGAAAGCAATAGTTACAATTTTTCTTCTTTGCTTCGGTTTACTTAGAAACAATGATACCACTTTCTCCACTTTGATTATATCCACTAAGTTTTTATTTATTTAATTTCTTCTTGTTGCTTTGGTTGTGTAACTCACCGCCAATCCAATCCTCCAATCTTCTTTCTTCTTTGTTTTCTTCTTTTTATTATATTTAGCATTTCCTCTTTTCTTCTAATTCGTTTGTCTTTGGGTTAGTTTTTGTTTGTTTTTATTGATTATATATATATATATATATATATATGTATTTGACATTTGATATAATAAATATATATATGCTAATCACTATTATACCTTGTACATGCACATATATTATTATAATATAATGTATAATATAAATCATTAATTAACTTATGATCAATATGTGTATAGGTTGATAGTGTATAGAGTATCAAAGAATATAAGCAAATAGGAATTTGACAATTTCGGTGGAGATGATTATAACACCCCTACCTCCGAATCCTGTCACATATGCCGCTGACTGAGCATCTTTGTTTCTCACCTCGAGACGAAATTAAGTCAACTGATGTGATCACTCCCGCTTACCATATTTGGGAACCGAAACGATGCTTAAATTCTTTTCTTCTTCATTACCATCCTAATAAAATATCATAGTGCAAAAAAAAAATAAACAATAATATCATGCATAATTGGAGCATAGGGATGATATGTCCACTAACAACAATATAATTAAACTCAAAAATAAATAAAAACACTCTAACCACATGGTCTGAGTTCAAATAAGTTAATAAACCAATGCATGGCCCCATGGCCAAAGTCAATAAAAATGACAAAACATAAAAAAAAATGTGGGTCATATACCTTACAACTGTAAACAGATAATAAACTTCTACTCCTATACAATCTCAACAGTGGATTGTCTTGTATCAGACTACTATAATGGTTTTCATTTACTTGTCTGTGGGCAAATATCTTTAGTAGATCATGTACAACACATCTCAAACATTATTAAAGTCAATAACATAAAACATGCAAACACTTATAAATCATTAGACGTCTCAAATACTTCAATTGTTCAGGTAAACATTAGTACCGAAAGGAAACTCTTCGACATTCCCCTGTGTCTGAATTCTTCGAAGTATCGCCCCGAAGGCCAATTCCTCATCATGACACAACCTAAGGAGTGAGGTCTCACGCGATCCATAGTCCCTTCTCAACTACTGCCACAGTAGCATGAACACCTGCTTTGGGTGGGTGAAATACCCACGATAATACCAAACTACTACCACAGTATGTGTATCATCGTCTTGTTATGAGGTTAGGATCTTAATTACCTTCAACTAGTGACCACTAGTATGCATCATTAATCTCAACTTTGATAGTGTATGTAAGCATAAATTCATGCTAACAAAATCCTTAATCATACTACAGTCACAGAAATCATATTATGCAATTAAAATCATATATAACACATACTGATATAGTATTGAAATAACAAGAATCATACAACATGCGGTCTAAGTAGGCAAGAAATCATTCAATCAAGCATCATAACATTCCTAACTTGCTTTTAAGATCATAGAACATTAATCACTCAATCATGTTTTACATTTAAGATTAAAATAATGTTAAAGAGCAAGTACAGTCATTTCCACCTGTTACTTTGCTCTCCACGTTCTAACTCTTGCTTTGATGGTTTAAAATCCTTTACCTTGCATTTTAGTATACGATCCTCATCAGTATAAGCATTCATAATGTTTTTGAACTCATAGATCAATTATTCGCTAACCCACATGGTATGTGATAGGCACATTGGTTCCCCATGTGTGCAAGAGACTCGAGATTGTGGTATTCTTATGGTTTCAATCGCATTACCGCGGTAACGTGAAGTGTTACCATGGTACTGTGATTGTTTTTCCTAGAAATCACAATTTCATGCGTCTTTTATCGCTTCTGGTTTCTTTTTGTGCATACAATGCAGTTTGACACACTAAATCGAAGATGTACGCCTAAAAGGGACGATTATTGCTCTACTGAATGGTAATCCATTATAGATAGCATTGGTTTCGAAACAAGACTGGCGTGCTACTGTGATCCATTAAGTTTTAACATCTGAACGTGAAATATAACAAACAGCTAGACTTTATGCCTATCCTCACTCAGTGTTCTTTTCGTTCGCTTCACACAAAACAATTTTCAACAACTTTAGGTTTCTGTCATATTGTAGAGGGCGAAATGGTGTTTAAGTCTCGGTGTTCTTTTTGTTCACCTCGCACAAAATGATTTCCAACAACTTTAGGTGTCTCAACCCACTTAATAAATGTGAATTCACGACCGTCACATAATATCATATACGTTACACCGACGTATATAATACTATGTCAACTTCTCTCACTTCGTATACACAATATCCATAAAAAAAAATCGAAAAAGTCTCTCCTAAAATTTTGACCTATCGCAAAACAACATCATCACATGATAAACAATTTATCATTCCACAAGTCCATAACAGATAATATTTCTCATACTACCATCAACTATAACTCATAAATCATAATCTACAATTTTTCACACTCTTATCTAGTGTAAACCAATTCAAGTCCCTTTAGGTGATATTACATATACAGTAATAAATATAATTATACAAAAATACACCTTACAAAACAATTAACCATATGCACCCAGCAATGAACTAAAGAGTACTCTACTCTTCTTGTACTAGCCTCTTTCTTTTCATATATGTTCCTGATATGTTGAAAAAAAATAAGTGAGCTACAATATGCTCAACGGATATTCTTTATCTATGGTATTTAGATGCATTTTAATAATCATGCAGACCATCAAATTAAAAAAACGTTTAAATTCATCATGCACATTTAAACAATACATATATGCATTTAACATAGTGATTATGTTATTTCCAATCATGAAACATTTAATAAAACGCATACACATCCTCATCTTTTAGAAATAGAGTCAGTCTCACTTCTTGTCTGGCCTTAACAATAGTAAATTGTACCTCTGTAATACCCCACCACCTGTGCCCCGAGCCCACGTCATCCGACTATGTTTTCTTTCCATTTTTGGCCCGCCTGAAAATCGGGCCCCTTGTTACATTATTCACTTTCCTTTTCTATTCTCATATCCTTGAGACATTCTGAATATTTAGAAACTCATATCATAATTCAAAAAAACAATATTTAGAAAGATCTAAGTAAAATAATTAATCATTAACATGTTTTCTTTTTCATGAATAATAATATCAACACCATGATATAAAGAAAAATTCAATATCATTAATAAATTCAAAATTTCAAGAGTACAGTGACTTTTGTTTAGTACAACGGAATAAATCTCAAATAACTTCAAAATTTAAATAAAAATAACTTTGATCAACATGCTCTACAATTTAATAGAAATTCTAAGAAAAAAAATCTACGAGAAATTCCAGTAGCCTTTGAATCTCAATTTCCTGAAACATTAAAAGGAAGAGTGAGCTTATGTGTTAAGTGGATCATTCTAAAAATTTAACTTATTATTTCAAAGCAAATATAACATGCATAACAAACAGTTAAAGAGATTAAGTGATTCAAACAATACTTTGTTATAGTTGACATTAAGGACCAAAGGAAAATACGCCCTCGTGTTCTATGTGAATAAACTACACTTAAATAACATTAAACATACGAGCATGGTACCATGGCATATATCAACATGAATCATGCATCATTAATCATAAAATCTTAAGTATGCATGTATAATCATGGCATGCATTATCATGACATATCTCTTAACTAAAAATAAACACTCATGCACATCATATATGAATCAAAAATAATAAGTTAAAAGTTTAGAAATTACTTTCACCTCAAATAGCTTTCTCCACTCAAAGCCTCTATTGAATCTCCTTCAAATCTCTCCAACTGCTAGCACAGAAATTTGTGCAGCATTTTGTTACTATAACTCCAACTGTTGTTTAGAACAGCTAAAGAAAAAGAGGGATGCCAAGAAAGAACTTGTTCAGTTCTTGCTAGGGTGAAGAGAATGGTGCTCATGTTTGAGTTTATATAGAGTTTTAATAGGCATGAATTGACAAGTTTATGGTATCTTTCATTGTAGAAATCTTTCTAAAACTCTTTCCCTTTTCATTTTATGTGTTTCATATGCATAAGAATTAGTAAGTAAAGGTTTTAGAAGTTGTTAATATATTCTTTTGGGTTGATTTCATTTTATGATTTTTCTAATTCTCTATTTTACTTGTTTCTTACGCACATATATTAATAAACAATTATTTTAGAAATTGCTGATATATTCTTTTGAGCTGATTTTATTTTAGAAACATTTCTAAATCTCTATTTTACTTGTTTTTCAAGCATATATATTAGTAAGTAATTATTTTAGAAGTTGTTAATACATTCTTTTGAGTTAATTTCATTTTAGAAACATTTCTAATTCTCTATTTTTCTTGTATGAAGAGAACGAGGGTTTTGGAAAGTATTGATTTTTAACAACTTCCTTAATTATTTTTGTTTCTTATTATTTATTTTCTGGCCATCTTTTTCTTTTGATTTTATTTTCATTTTACCTATTTTATTTTATACCTTAAAATATACATAATTTTACATCCAAAAATTTCGCGAAATTTTCAAATAATGTTGTTTCTCATTTTGGTCACTTATAAATTAAAATGTATAAAATCGTGTATCTCTAAAATTTCATAAGATTCTTAAGGATTAATTCTATTTTATTTAATTAAATTTTATACAAAGTATTAGGATATTACAACCTCTAATTACTACCTACTTCATAATCATTTTGAGGATTATCACATAGGAAAAAGTTGATGCTTCTCATGTCTCAGTCCTACATAGATTATCATATAAGATGTATTATTTCTCATAGCTCAATCATTCGAAACGATATCGTATTTTAGATCTGTTCTTACAAATCCAAAAAATGCTGCCAAGTAAATACAATTTTATGAATTTTAAACCAAATGTAATATATGTTCATACCAATATCATATTTACATTCAAATCATTTTTTCATATATACAATGCCATATAAATAACTAGGATAAAGAAATACTCGCAAAATATCAATAAATTATCTCATTGGGCACGTAGTTCACTTTTTTGATATAATAACTAGTCTCTTCAAAATTTACTATAAAATCGAGTAATATAATCCATCATTTTATTTAATATATATTTTCATGTGCTTCAATTCTTATTTAATAAAAATCAGAGGTTTTGACATAATATGAATGTTCCCACTATTCTTCAAATAAATATTACTCACCAAAATTACTGTCCAATTAATTTTTAGTATCCACTCCAAAATCTATATTCTAATTCACCAAAATTACCCTATCACAAAATCATTTCATATGCACAAATTAAATTAAATTTATTTTTATAAATAATTTCTAACATATTTATTCTTCATATTTAATCTTATATGTGCACTAGACTTCATATATCAATGTGCATTAACTCGAATATTCTAAATAATCTTTAAAATTAATTTTCTGCTTATATAACATATTTTTATAACAGAAAATAAAAAAATAGGCTTTCCAAATATATTTTTTATTAATTTTTTAATTTTTATAAATAACTCAATTGGTCTATTATTCACCAAAATTTTAATTGATATCTAAAATTCATGAATTTAGCATCAATGAGTACGAATTTTCATTCTCTACATTTTTATGAGATCCAATTAAAATTTTATTAAAGCTTAACATACCCAAAAGCCTCCTAAGGTTATTTAACTTTTAGTATTTATTTTATTATCTGTAAGATAAATGAATAAAAATTAACCACATACTTATAATCTAGGTATCATTAGGAACATATCGGTATAATTTTTGCTGAAGTTTACCTTATTTTTGGATACTATAATAAAATATCTCTTACTGTAAAAATTATACTGTTAAGATTGTAGCGTTGCTTATTTAATATTTTTATAATAGGAATTAAAAAAATTAATTTACCTATGTGCCGAATTGATCGCAAAACCTCACATTTTGTTTCTTTTTCTCCTCTTTTCCACGCTCGGTTTCAGTTCTCTAGGCTTGCATTCTGGCAATGAAAAAACGAAAGAGAGAATGAAGAAAAGCAATGCATGAACCGACCCACCTATACATTTTGTCCATCAAAAATCACCACACCATCACCCCAGTATTGCCAAATTGCCATTCTCTTTAAGTTACTCAATTGCCCATTAAATCCCCTTTTCAACTTTATTATTATTATTATTATTATATCTCCCTACTCCCTTATTATTATTATTATTATTATTATTATTCATCAATCACCAACTCCACACCATTTTTCTAATTCTCATTCTCTAATTGACACACCCACATTATTATATATCTTTTATTTTTTTATTTTTTTCGCTCATCTTTTATACTATACACATTAATAAATATTAATTTTATAAATAATACCACTTTATTATTTTTTTATACCACAATTATTTTTTAATAACTAATTTAATATGTAACATATATTTTTAATACAAGTATAATTTATACGTATGTATACTCATAATCCATATATATATACACATTTACTTTCATTTAAATTCATATACATGTCTAATTAACATAGGGAGTATTACATTAGGTTTCTGTCATATTGTAGAGGACGAAACAGTGTTTAGAGTCCATTACTGTCCATCCTACTTGCAACATAATATAAAACATAAAACCAATGTAAGTTTCTAAGCATAGTTTCTTACCTGCTAACACACTTTAGCACAATTTTAGGTTTCCTAAGTGAGATCGTAGCTTCGTTGTGTTGTTTATCTCTTGTTAGTGCTTGTGAGTCTGTAACAAGGACATGGGGTTACTTAGGACTGATCTAGAGGGTTGATGGGGAAAAAGGAGGTCACGAGGGTGGCTAGGGTTTTCTTCATGAGCATGGTGAGAAAATTGCAAAATGGAATGAAGTGATTAGGGTTGTGCACTAATGTAAATATATACACGTCTCAGCGCTCCACCTTCCATTTCTGATTTTCAATCATAGTGCCGCGATCGTTGTTTGCAAAACCACAGTCTTAGCACTGTTCCTAATCGTAGGACTGCATACCAAAATGGCGGTACCACATCTTTGCCAAAATTTACAAATTTTTGTCACAAGACCACGGTATCCTAACCCAGGGTCACGGTCCTTGTGCGGACCTTTTTTTTTTTACGAAATTATAACACAAGACCGCGGACTTGATTTGGGGACCGCAGTCATGCGTCTCTCTCTCTCTCTCTTTTTTTTTTTTTGGCAATTCTATTCTTTAGGGTATTACAATGATTACCCATTTATAAATCTTATTTAAATATATTGTACATTAAGTGGCTATGTCTAGATTTATTTAGGGTCATTTTAATATAAAATATATTTTACGTTGATTTACTTGAATGAATCATATATGATATAATGTTTAATTTTATGGTAGTGTTTAATATATTATTATTGCATGCTTATTAACCTTAAATTGAATATGGTGCTAATATGTTATAATTGTATGTTAAATCTGTGGAAAGTATAATTATGACATTGATTGGTATTTCATATGTTATTTTTGCATGATACATGATATGACTCATGTGTTCTATTAATGAAAAGATAATAAAGAGTTAAATCACATACAAAGACGATAACCAATCATTAAGTATCGTCGTGAGTGTCATTAACCCTCGATAAATGTGGCCTTAGTCATTTCACATAATTGATGATCCTAATTTGATCATAATTAGAGTGATGTGATAGTTATACATCACTTCCGAGATGGGTTCAAATTCGATAACTAGCCACTAAGTGTCATTTAGGAAGATTGATCTCCCAAATTATACAGGGACTCCAAGATTTAAGCCTTCATTCCTAACAATAACTGTAAACAGTTTAATCTTTCAATCGGCTAATAATTGATAAGTGTTTGAGTGGTCGGTATATTAATTTTTGTAATGTTTATAGTATGTTTGTATGATCTACTGAGTTCTTGAACTTGCCCCTAATATTCTTTTTTTCAATAATAATTAATAACAATTCAACTTAGTACTAACCCTTTAAAGATCATAACATTTTATGTAGATAAATTTTATTTATATTTTCTTTAGTGGTTGGATATGTGAGCTATTAGAAATTTCTATCATTGATTTTTTTTTTTTTTTTTTTTTTTTTTGAGTTGCAATATGGCCATAGGGCCTAATTTTATTAGTGAATTAGCATATGTAGTCAAACATTTTAATTCATGATCTGATGGATATTAAACATTTGAGGGATTATTCTAATAAATTAGTATCTGATTTGATATATATATATATATATATATATATATATATTTTGAATGCTTAAGGTATAATTAGGTAAGTTTATTGGGTTCTATTGTGATATCATTATTTGGTTGTTATGGGATATTAATTATAATGATCGAAATTCAGATGCTTTAAAATTGACAACTATTGTTTTGTTATCTATTGAAACACTAGTACATCTGTTTTTAAGGACCTTGACTTACATATTTTAAATAAATATTTTATCATTATTGAATAGGCCATTATAAAAATTTTGCCTTCATGTTGAGTGGGTCTTGGAAGGTGGAGTGTTACATTGATATATAAGCAAACAATTATATAGAGTATGTATACCATATATAAACCACATTTATTATATATATAGAAATAATCTAGGAATAAATATATCATGTACACTATGTGTATATGAGTGCTAAAAGATACACATTTTCAAAAAGATTATATATATATATATATATAAATAAAAAATTTATATTAAAAATAAGAGAGAATACTATATTATATAATATAAAAACTATATTTAAATAAATAAATTTGTGTTAAAAAAACATATAAGATGTAAAATGATAAAGATAAATATATAAACATGGGAGTAGAGTCCCTGAATTTAGTGGCTTGGGGCAGTCACCTTTTGGGCTCTACCTCAAGGTCGTCCTTAACTCTACAAGACGTGAAATGATAAATATAAATATTTCTAGTTTAAATTAAATGAGCGAACTTTGATTAAATTTTCTTGCAATCACACATACTTCAATCTAGCAAAATAAGCTGCCTACAACCTCTTCCTTATCTTGGAAGAAAATGAATGTATCAAATTGACCTCCGCATGTACATATGGGTCGGGAAACGGCTGCCTACAGTTCCAGGCGGTTGGCTCGCTTATTATAATACGCTCACAAGTGAGGGCCCAAAAAGATAAATAAACGTCATGTAAAATAAATTAAAAGGGCCGACACAAGACGTCACGGTCAACGGACCAGAGGAATTTTTTTTTTATTTTTTATTTTTCTTTGATTAAAGAAAAAAAGTTTTAAAAATAAAAAAACTGACCTCCGAATAACTTGGACTTGGAGCGGCGATGCGACCGTTTCAAACGTAG
>JAJIYU010019874.1:0-10667 GCA_030144865.1 Tinospora cordifolia | reverse complement strand
CTTATATATATATATATATATATAAGGTATTTTTGACTGTCAATCTCCTATAGCTTAGGTGGTAAGACTTCAAAATGTCTATATAGGTGGGCAGGTTTTAGCTCCCAATGGGAGCTTGTTGGTGTAGGTGTGTGTGTATTTGTCAAAAAAAAATGATATTTTTGACTGAATAATGTGGGCATAATAAACGAAAAATGAATGTATAATATTTGAATAATGCTCAAATATGGGTGAATAGTGATATAATGTAAGAATAATGTCTAAATAATGCAGGTATAAAATTGTTCGGTTGTTTGATATAAAAATTTAAAAATAATATGTGAATAATGTTGGGATAATATGTGAATAAAATGTGGTATAACAAACGAATATGCATGTATAATATTTAAATAATGCCCAAATATGTGTGAATAGTGGTATAATATAAGAGTAATGTCTGAATAATGCGGTATAACATATAAAATGCGAGGATAACATGTGAATTATATACATAATGCCTGAATAATGTGGTATAACATATGAATAATGCATCAAAATGCCTGAATAATGTGCATTATTTATATGTTATACCGCATTTTATATGTTATACCACATTATTTAGACATTATTTATATATATACGCTATTTTTGACCATCTATCCCCCATAGTTTAGGTGGTAAGACATCAAGATGTCCATATAGGTGGGCAGGTTTGAACTCCCAATGGGAGTTGTTGGTGTAGGTGTGTGTGTATTTGTCGAAAAAAAAATATCTTTGACTGAATAATGCGGGTATGATGAATGAAAAATGCATGTATAATATTTGAATAATGCTCAAATATGCGAGAATAGTAGTATAATGTAAGAATAATATCTAAATAATGTCTGAATAATGCGGGTATAAAAATTGTTCGATTGTTTAATATAAAAATTCGGGAATAGTATGTGAATAATGTTGGGATGACATATGAATAAAGCATGGTATAATAAATGAATAATGCATATATAATATTTGAATAATGTGCAAATATATGTAAATATTGGTATAATGTATGAATAATGTGATATAATATATGAATAATGCTGGGATAACGTGTGAATAATATATATATATATATACAGTATTTTTGACTGTCAACCCCCCTATAGCTTAGGTGGTAAGGCATCAAAATGTTCACATAGGTTGGCAGGTTTCAATTTTCAATAGGAGCTTGTTAGTGTAGGTATGCGCGTATTTGTCAAAAAGAATAGTATTTTTGACTGAACAATGTGGGTATAATATAAAAAACGAAAAATGAATGTAAATATTTGAATAATGCTCAAATATGCGTGAATAGTGGTATAATATAAAAATAATGTCTGAATAATGCATGTATAAAAATTGTTCGATTGTTTGGTATAAAAATTCAGGAATAATATGTGAATAATGCGGGAATAAAATATGAATAAATGTCGGGACCCTTTCTCTAAGTTAAGGGCGGCCCGACCGGCACAGTGGCCCGATGAACTCTCTCACCAAGTCAAGTTCGCCCGACCACTGTTAAGCCCTTTCCAAAACTCATACAACAGATGATATCAGAATAATTGGGATACTTAAGAGCAAAAGTAAGCAATATACGAAGCAGAAGCATTTCATTACATATTAGTCTTGTCCAAAATACATACACGACCACTTATACACAAACAAAAAGTGACCAACCTCTAAACCAAAAGACCAAAAGAAAGGGGATAGGAATCGTCAGGGGATCAGGCGATCACCACGTCTTTCCCTTTATCCGCCACTAAAGAACATGAAATAGTGATAGAGCAGTGAGCCCAAAAACCACGTGGCTCAGTGAGTAGAAAGATTAGCATGTCATCCATAACCACTATTCCAAAACAATGCATGTATGCATGAGTAGTAAAGATGGTATGGCATCCAAAAGCATGGCACAGTATGAAAACAGTTATAAAATAGTGCAACCGTTTCATAAAGCATCTCAAATCCATGATAGTTAAAAACGTATCCACGGTAGGTTAACACAACAAACCCAACCTATGGTTATTGCTCGAGCGGTATGCAATTTCAAGTGTATTGGCCACTTGAACGGGTCGTAAGCCAGGCGTGCTTCTCGAACACCCTAACCCCGCACTTGGTCCTCAAGTGTTGTCACTCAAGCAGGTCAAAAGCTAGGCACGTTAACCATACGCCTTAACCTCGCGCTCGGAGCTCGAGTCAACTCTCATCGTGTACCCTGACCCCGCGCTCGAACCTCAAGCCCTTGGTCTCACTACCGTGTACATCTCAGTATCTCAAAACCAATCAGATGTATTTAAATCTTGTGAAACCATTGAAACCATGACATATCATACAAGTTTTATGCAAGGAATAGAAATCATAGAAGACACCTGAGTCAAACTATTAACCTCGGGTCCTGCGCACCGATGCCCCATCGACAAACCGGCCCAGTCCCGCATTACTCTCTCGAATCTGTATCAATCAAACTCAAATCTCAGTTTTATCCGTACAATGGTCTAATATCTAATCTCACCGTCCCAACTCAGTTTTGATCGACTGGAACCGTTTCGGTCAATCGGTCAAACCTAATCAATTTTGGTCAACTCTGGTTAATGCGGTCATCCTAGTCACCTTAGCCCAATTTGGGTCAGCATAGGCCATTCAGGTCAAGATTGGGTCAAAAGGGTCAAAATTAGTTCAAAATCTCAAACTCCAACACTTAGTCAAATTTTGGGTTCTTTGCTTTCTTATAGAACAATCTTGCTGATTTTTTTGCGGGCAATCCATACGTCGGATTTGCACTAAATTTTTTAGGGATGTTCTAGACTCATTAAGCCTTCCCTAGAATTTTAAATCATGATTTTAAGACTTCATTTGGTAGCATTTTTAGCTAAGATTTCAGGGACTATGTGTTCTCGGATTCTGTATGACAGGTAGTGACTATTTGCCTAATTTGACTCACTTATCCACATCAGATTGCTCTGAAATCTAGTATGAAAGTTTTAGACATATCTAGGGATCTCTCCACCAAATTTCGACTCAATCTACCTAGGTTTGGTCAGTTGACTGATCTGATACTTCTCTGTCCTGAAACTGATTTCAAATTCTCAAGTTTTCTAAGTTGTTTTAAGTGCCTAATTTCCCTTCTCTACAGCACTGATCCGAGGGTCTATTTCACTGTTTTTCAAAGGTTTCAGATCCCAAAATACTAGTCTATTAAGTGTCATCTAAAATAGCAAGTAAGCATAACCCTAATCACCCTAAATTTCAAGTTCCATAATAGCAAGCGTAAGGGATTCTTTTCAGAAAATATTCTAAGTCTTAGAATCCTAAATGACAAGGCACATTGGCAAGCATGGAAAAACATATTCACAAAGGGTTATGGTTCAAAACTTATACCTTCTTGTAGTCCTCAAAGTGAGCTTTAATTACTCCAAAATTCGGCTTGATCCAATGCTCTTGTCCACTTTAATTGATGGTCCAAAGTTGCCTCCAACACCACTTTTCTGAAAAATTGCTGTCACAGTTGGTGAGCTGTCACACCCCACCGGGATCAGGCCCACTGGGTCCCACCGGATCCACCACGTGGCATCCGGGCTCCACTGCATGGCAGCTGTGACTCATCGGTACACACGGGGGACTCGAACACCCGTGCGCTAAATTTGGTACTTATTCCCATTGGTTCAAGTTCGAGTCCCACGGAGGCGAAAGGAAACCCACTTAGGGGGTGGGCGTAGCGCACGGGTGTTTGAGTCCTCCGTGTGTACCGATGAGTCACAGCTGCCATGCAGTGGAGCCCAGATGCCACGTGGTGGATCCGGTGGGACCCAGTGGGCCCGATCCCGGTGGGGTGTGACATGAGCAGCCCACTTTGGCCCTATTTTTGACACATTTCTACAGTTTATTTGCTATTTCGTACAAAAGGAAAGTTAAAGTAGACGTTTCAACCTTTTCAACAAGCTATCATACGTCCAAAACGGGCCTCGGATGGATGGTGAACAAGCAGCTCGAAGTTCAGATCAACACTCCCTTCTCAGTTTTTTGGGTTTGAAACTTTTGAGCTGCCCCTTTTCTTGGTGGTTTCTGCTTCAGATGGCTCCAGGATTGGGAAAACTACTTGTGGGACTTTGTAGATGGTAGTATAAGCTTTCCGAAGAGCTTTAGAACACCAAAAACGGAGGTCAAACAAGGAAGTTGTAAGCTTTGGAAGGTGGAAGAAAATTTATGAAAATCTAAAATTTTCAGCTACAATGGTGGTTTTGTTGCATGGAGGGGGTGTTTGCGTGGCAATCAGGGTGACACGTGGCTCTCAAGTCACCATGCGTGGTGCCTAGTTGGCACTATCCATTGGCCACCTCAAAACCATGGATTAAAACTAGGGATTCCCATGGTTTTTACCTTGAAAAATCACCCAAAAATCTAAAAATTCGACAAAAATAGCATAAAAAATGCATAGAAGGGACAAGAAATAGGGGCTGGGCCCCTTGGCGTGCGTGGGCCGGCCCGCGCGCCCCCAGGCTCTGGCTTGGCCTGCTGGGGGCCTGGGCGGCCCAACGCCTGGGTCCCAGGCCCCCAATGCTTCCTCTTTTATTTTTTATTTTTTATTTTTACTCTTTATTCCTTATTTACTCATATATATACCGTATATATATATATGTATGTATTTTATATCAAAATTTTGCATTTTTTTCTAAATCATAAAACTCACTAATTTATCATTTCCCATCAAAATACTACTATTATACCTCATTTTATTATTTATTCTATTATTTTTCCCAAAAGTTGAATAATTTCTCAAAAATCATATTTTTCTCCCAAAAATTTCATTTATCATTCTAAAAATTTCATGATTATTCCAAAAATTCATAAATCAATTTTTCTCAAGAAATCACATCTTCCTTATAACCCCATGCATTTTCTCCTCAAAATTACATTTTCCCCCCATTATGTCATTTTTTTTCTTTAATAAATAATTCAAAATTGGAAAAAAATTGAGGATAATTCATGTATTTCATTTAAAATTTCAGAAAATACATACTTTGAACCCCAAAATTTATATGTACAAAATCATGAGTCGTCACAATAAAATATAGTATAACAAACAAATAACACATGTATAATATTTGAATAACACGCAAATATGTGTGAATAGTGATATAATGTAAGAATAATACCTAAATAATGCGGTATAACATATAAAATGTGGTATAACATATGAAAAATGCGGGGATAACATGTGAATAAAATATGGTATAACAAACGAATAATATATTTTAAAATAAATTTAATAATACAATAAAATCTCAAGAAAAATAAAAATAAAATATCCAACTAAAATAAAATAAATTATTCAACAAAATAATTTAGTAAATAAAACAAAATCATTTAAGAAATAATTTAATTATTTTATCAATTAGAAGATTAAATTAATAAAATAAAAGTTTTTATCAATTAGAAAATTAAAAAGTAAAAAACTTTTGTTATTTATTTAAAAATAGTATTTTGATTAATTACTATGGTAGAAGTGATTTATCAAAAAAGTAGCAATTGGTTATTTGATAATTATAGATAAAAATAAAATAATACGATACTTGTGTGCACGTTGATAACAATCATCTAAAAAAATTAATTAATCAACGAATAAACGAATTAAAGACCATATTTTATTTAAATATATGCATAGACTACGATTAAGAATTCAAACATCAAATATTAGTTGATGAAAATATTGGTAGATTAAAATCAAATTAAAAATTGATTTGAGAAATAAAATTAAATATTAATTGATCAAAATGTTGGTTGATTGAATTATTAGTGAATAAAAATTCAAGATTTATTTGAGAAATAAAATTAATTCACACTTTAAAACAAGTTAGGGCAAGATTGAAAAAAAAAGATTTTTTTGTGCGCTCTGATTTTGGGCGAATGGCAAGAACGGAAAAAAAATGAGATTATTTGAGTAAAAAAATATAATGATGGTAACTGTTGGTTCTTACAAATATGGAGCTGAAAAAAAAAAGCACATGGAAACCGTGAAGCGTGGCGGTTACGGCATGAAGAACAAAACAGAAACAGGGTTGTTTTGTTTGGACTGAAAAAAAAAAGACGCACTGGGAAAGAAATCGTTTGTTCATGTTTGGGCGAACAGGAAGTAAGAACAAAATAGGAAAGGGGTTTTGCTGCTATGATTTGGGTTTTGGAGTGAAGAAAAAGAGAAAGCAATGGTGTTGTGTCTATTGTACGAAGAAGAAGAAACCAACAACTGTGATGCTATGTGCGTGCTGCTGGTGTGTGAGAAAACTGAAGAATGCATTTGTGTTGCTGCTGTATGCGAAGAAGCAGAACAAAGAAGAAGATGCAGATTTGGGAGTAATTCATGATTTCTAGGCATAGACATGAAACAAACAAAAAAAAAAGATGATGCTCTAGATTTGGGATTTTTGCGTAGAAAAGCTTCAACAAAGAAATAAGATTTTCAGTTAATTGTTTGAGAAATTTCAAAAGGGTTTTAGAGCATAAAAGAAATCAGATTTGCAAGGAACAAGTTACCAAGGGATGTTTGAGGGGTTTTGATGCTCAAAACTGTTTCGATCAAGATCGAGGGCATCGAATCTCAATTTGAAAGAGAATGAAAGAAAAATTGAGTTGAGAGGCGAATCGAAGAGGTATAATCTCTTTAAAACTCCAATCTTTGAGTTTTAAATGGTTTGAAATTAAATTATTTGTTTTGTTTAGATTTGAAGAATGCGATTTAAAAATTTTGAAATCTCAGTAGTTAAAAAATCTGAAGTTGAAGCTTTAAATAATATTTTTTGTTAGAACTATTATTTTTTATTTATGTAGATGTGGTTGAATATGAAAGGAAATATTATCGAAGTTAAGGGGGTTCGGAGATTCAGAGATTTAATTTAACAATCTATTATTTGATTTGTCTGAATGCGAAGAAATGGATTAGAATAATTAGAATTCTCTGTTTTGTTTGTGTTAAGATATTTGTTATGATTTTTATCACCTGTTTGTTAAGTAGTTCTTGTTGATTTGGTGATTCGATGTTCTCGACTCTTCTTATAAGATTTCTTATCTAAGGCTTTATGTTAATCCTCTGTGCATGACTGCTTATTTTTTGTTCTCTAGTTAAGAACTGTTGATGTGTGTTTCTATTATCTAATTATTACTATCGATCAATTTTTTCTATTGTTTTTACGATATATCAATTATCTTATTTCGGTTCGTTGATTTGAGCATTATTTTCTATTATTCTTATTTGTTATCAATGATCTTGTTTTGGTTCATTGATCTTCTCTATTCTAAAAGTTGTAGTTCTTCCTTTTCATCATCTACTATTTTAGGACTTGTTTTGACACCAAAAGCATTGGCTAAAGTGAGATATCATTTTTATTGCCAGCAAACAATGTTTAATTTATATGTTAATAATTCAAGACATGCATTATCCTTCCATCAAATGGTTGCAAATACTAAAGTTGCACAAAAAAGGCAATAAAAATACTTTTTTAACAAAGAATTTCATGACAACTATGTCAATGTTACTATTGCAATTGTACAACATTTATAACTATAGGATGAAGGAGTGTTTATCTCTAAATATGCATCACTAACTCCTTCATTTGTCTTTACATTGTTATATATTAACATTTTCTTGAATATTTGAATCTTTTTTTCTTTAATTATGTAAGCTTATGAACAACTGAAAGAGGGGAGAAGCTTTGTTGTCAGTTTCATTTTTGCAATAGTTATTGTTGGTAACTTCATATTAATTAATGATTTTACTCTTTCTTCGTTATTTAAGTATTTTTTTTTTAATTTTTTTCAAATTTTAATGGCAGCCTAAGGGGCTTAGAGCCTTGTAAACTAGAACATAATGTTTGTGGTGGCTATCATGCTAGATAATGTCAAATATATATTTCTCATACATCAAACAAAATTTTTTCTCCCCTGGTGTTGATGACTTGAAACAATTATTGATGTAGAAGTTTTTCATGTGAAATTACTTTGATATATATTGGTTTATAAAGTAAAATAAACTAAAAATATAAAAAATAAAAAATATTTTGCTAGTAGAAGCAATTTAATACAATTGAATTTTTAGTTGATTCACAAATATCATATACTCTAACTTGATTTTTTTTCTATTTTTCTTTCCATATTTCCATTGTAGAGCTTCAACATTTGAGAAATAGTTTACTTGATCAAGTTGTTCAACACATTGAAAAGAGACTATGTACTCTTGGGAACTACATAGCTTGCAACGATCATGTTGCCCACATACACACTAATCTTGACAGGGTAAAGTTGAAAGTTCATTGTTAGAATATAAGATTACCTCTTTTATATAGAGGATTTTTGGTCAAATCATGTGAATATTATAAGACAATTATTTCTATATGTATGGATGCATTTTTTGTAAAGTGATATATTTCCTCTATGTTAAATGGCAGGTTTAATAAAGATTTCTTTTCCACACCAACGTTCTATCTAATTTTTACTTCTTCCAAAGGTTATTAATCATTATTTTTGTATTGTTTATATTATTTTACTTTTATATTAATATATTAATATATTTTTATACAATTTTTCGACAGGTAATCAAGATGAGACGTGACGATCCTCCAAGAAGAATTTTTGCTTAAAGAACTTTTTATTTTTGTTTATTAAGATTAATAACTATAACTAATATAAATAATAATTACACTTTTTGATGGATTGTATATATGTTTAGAACTATGAAATTTATTATTCTTAAGTGATACTAAATAAGGCATTTGAAATGATAGAACAAATGTTTAATATATATTTTGGTAAATATTTATTTTATATTATAAATTTACAGAAACAGGTAAATATATGCAATATATATTGTAGTAAAATATTTTTAGGATTTAAAAAAAATTGACACATATGACAACGTTTAATTTTCATTGTAAGATACATGATATAACAACGTGTAGACAATTGTTGTTGAAATACTAGAGCTTTCACAACAGGCACATGCATGTTGTTATAATGGACATACAACAACAACCATTTGACTGTTGTTGAAAGGTTAAAGGTTAGGGTTTCTACAACTTTCGCCTATTGTTATAACATGTCTACAACAATAGGTATGATGATCGTTGTCAAATATGTGTTAAAAGATTGAAGCATTTAACAACGTGCGAACATTGTTGTAACCTCAATTTTTAGATCGATACACAATGCATTATAACAACAGGTTCATGACCGTTGTTAAAGGTTAGGGTTTCCATAATGTGCACTTGTTGTTATAACATATCTACAACAACATGCATGATGACCGCTGTCACATATATGTTAAAAGATTGAAGCATTTAACAACGGGTGAACATTATTGTAACCTTAGTTTTTAGACTGATACACAACATATTACAACAACAGGCTCGTAACCATTATTAAAAATTGTTAGCCATTTAACAACACCCTGATCGACAACATCACCATAAAAGTTGTCGTATGGGTGTAACAACGAACATTGCATTTTATTGTAGGTATCATTTTTTGTAGTGTTAATAATGCGTGAATAATGGTATAACCCGTATAGTAGTATAATGTAGGTATAACAATAAAATAATGCACGTATAAAAATGTAGGGATATCGATCGAATATTGTGTAAATAATATATATGGTATATATAACACGTGAAATGTGGTATAATGTAGGAATAAATATTAAATAATACACGTATAAAAATCTAGAGATAACAATCGAATAATTAATTCGTGAATGATGGTATATATATAACCAGTAAAATGTAGTATAATGTAGGGATAAATATCGAATAATGCGTGTATAAAAATCTAGTGATAACGATCGAATAATGCATAAATAATGATATAAATAACCCGTGAAATGTTGTCTAATGTAGGGATAAAGATCGAATAATGCTCGTATAAAAAATTTAGCGATAACGATCGAATAATGAGTGAATAATTGTATATATAACCCGCAAAATGTGGTATAATGTAGGGATAAAAATCAAATAATGAGCTATAAACATATAGCGATAATGATCGAATAATGCATGTATAAAAATTATTCAGTTGGTCAATATACCTTACAAAATTATATGCATACATTATTTGTTTATCCTCGCATTATTATGAAATTATTCATTTGTTATACTTGCATTAGTTAGTCATAAATAAGGTACATATTTTATGTATATATATGTGTGTGTGTGTGTGTGTGTGTGTGTGTGTGCACGCATTATTTGTTTGTCCCCGCATTATTATAAAATTATTCTCACATTATACCGTTATTCACGCACATTATACATGAATGATTCTTTTGTTATACCTACATTAATCAGTCAAAATTAAAGTACATATTATATATATATATATATATGTGTGTGTGTGTGTGTGTGTGTGTGTGTGTGTGTGTGTGTGTGTGTGTGTGTGCGCGCGCGCATTATTCGTATCACTTAAAAATAATAAATTTAATAGTGTCAAACATATATATAATCCATCAAAAAGTGTAATTATTATTTATATTGCTTATCGTTATTAATCCTAATAAACAAAAATAAAAAGTTCTATAAGCAAAAATTCTTTTTGAAAGATTATCACGTCTCATCTTGATACACAATACAAGTATATAAATTCAAGTTCTCCATTTTTCCAATCTTTATATATATATATATATATATATATATATA
>JAJIYU010019873.1:0-10635 GCA_030144865.1 Tinospora cordifolia | reverse complement strand
GATTTATTTATTTTTTAATTTCTGTTAACTATGTGAAATATTTGATGAGTTGCTTTAAAAATATATTAGCTTAGGTTTATTTTCGATTAAAAATATATAAACATAAATATTCTATTTGTTAAAGAAAAATAAAGACATGAATATTCAGGTTATAGGTATTTTGTTTTTGGTAATGTATAGACTCATTCATGAGCATGTTTGGGAACCATTTCCATTTTCCACCCGCTTTTCTACATTATGTTTTGTAAAAGTTTGCGTCTAATTAAAAATTCACAAGAGTATAATTTGAGTACAATTATAATAGAATGTGTGTTTAGCTTAAAGACTTTCTAATTGTATTAGATTTCTAATTTAGTGTTAAAATTGTATTAGTAGTTTGTTTAATGTTTATTATAAATAAAGGCTTGGTAAACTATATGGGAATATATAATAATAAGAGGCAAATATCGAGTTATATATGATTGTTTGTTTTCGCATCTCAAGGACATGAGATCATAGTTTCATCGACTATCTGCATGCTACAATGTCGATTGAAAGTTGTTTGTTCGGTAGACTTTTTATTAAGGGAGACGTCGTTGTTATAATTTTTACTCGAACTCTAAGTAAAAAAATATACAATTTGAGTATAATTAGAATAGAAAGTGTGTTAAGTTTTTAGTAGACTTCTAATTGTAGTGTTTTGGTTGTATTAAAAGTTTGTTTAATATTTATTATAAATAAGCATTGAGTAAATTAGATCGACATATGTAACAATATGTGAATATCAAGTTGTATAGTAAGAGATTACAAGTAATAAGCATGTGAAGGATGATCTTATTTTGCATTAGAGTCTTCTTATGTAATTGAGAGTAGGCATGGATTGACAAAACCATGTTAAATTGTTTGTGTGATTGCTTAATTTTTTATTCAAATGATTTTGATGTGTGTTAGATTGATTAATTAGGAGTAAAAAACTCAACAAATTGGTATCGAAGCAAAAAGTGATCAAGACTTCTATTGGTGTGATCAATATGGTGCTGGAAGTTTTGTTCATGGTAGGCTAATTATGAAGATTAAAGATTAAGCAAAGATTAATTGATTATTTGTTTATTTTGAAGATTGTTTGATGGTTATATCAAAAGCATGGGATTAGAGTTCTAATAAGCATTTGCACGGTACGACAAAAATAAAGATTAATTGCTTCGCAGAGTTCTCACAAAGGTAGAGATTATTATAATTTTAATCGAACTCAAAATTGAAAATGTATAATTTAAGGATAACTAGAATTGAAAGTGTATTAAGCTTCTAGTTGGATTCTAATCATAGGCGATCTAATTGAATTAAATTTCTCATTTTAGTATTTATGTTGTACTAAAAGTTTATTTAATATTTATTATAAATATGGATTAAGTAGATTAGATTGAAATTTGTGAGAATGCATGAGTATCGAGTTATATTTCGAGATATTACGTGTAATAGAATGTGATAGAAGAAATGAATGATTGAAAGATGACCTTATTGCCTATTGTAATCCTTTTGTATTATTGATTTCTCCTCCTATGAGAATGGTCAAAGATTGATCAAGCCATGTTAAATTGTTCGTGTGATTGTTTGATTTATTGTATAATAATTCTATTGTGTACTGACTTAATTGATTAAGATAGTAAAATCCAATAATTTGTTATTAAAATCAGGTGTGATCAAAACTTTTATGGATATGATGAAATTGAAACCAAGTGTTTTGTTCATGGTTGATAATTTGTTAATTTTGGAAATTTAATTAACTATTATAGGAAAATAAATCATAAAAATATGTAATTTTACAATTTATAATTTTAGAAAGAAAATCAATAAATTTTGTGATTTATGTAATTGAAAAAATAAGATGCAAGAAAAAAAAAACTCTTCCATGATTATATTATTTATTTGGTTATTTGTTAATGTGGTTAGTTGATTAATCATTTTAAAATTTTTATTATTTTTATTCTCATGTTTAAATAAAAAGATATTACGTAATAAAGTGTAGATTAATTAAAGAGGAACATGGAGTATTTCATTAAATATGAAGTTGAAATCCTATATTATAAGTGAAAGACGAGTAAGAAAGTTCTATTAAAAGAGAAAGAAAAGAGTTATAGAAGGACAAGGAGATTTAGAAGATGTTGGAAGCTATAAACATGAGCAAGACCAAAAAAAAAAAGAAGAAGAAGAAAGAAAGAAGGAAAGTAGAGAAAGAGGGACGAAGAAAAAAAGAAGAAAATTTTGTTTCAGCAGTATTGAAGGAACTAGTTTAGATTAAAGAAATTGAAGATCATAGTTGCAGGATCAATAACTTATTTATTTATTTTTTATTCTTTAATCTTTTTATATATTTTTATTTTTATTTAATAATTATTTCTTATTTTATTGTTTAAAGCTTTTAATTGAGTTTTAGATTTAATTTTAGTTTTGCCATCTTTTTCATTGTTAGCACTGAATTGGTATTTTTTTTAGTTGGATGTTGAAATTTTAATTTCGGATTTTTCTATTAGATTTTTTAAGTTTTAATTTTTTTTTATTTCAGGTTTAAATTATTTGTTAAATTATTTATTGCTTTTAAAGCGTTGATTATTTTTCAGATTTTTTTTATTATTAGTTTTAATAAATTGAGTTGTTAAATTAGTTGATTGATTATTTTATTTTGTATTAGATCTGAAATTCTAGACTAAGTATCAGATTTATTTATTTTATTTTTATGTTATTTATCAATTATTCAATTGATTATTTTAGAATTAAGCTAGGCTAGATATACTTTTACTAAGGCTATAAGTTTTAGTTTGATTAATTTATGGTGTTTTAATCTTAAAAAAGGGTTCTAGTGTTTATTTTGAATTAATTAGTAATTTGAGTTTATTTTACAAAAAAAACTATTTTATCCATATAATTTCTTGATCGAATGCGATTTAGTTAATACATTAAATGCTTGAAATTCTTGTGGTGAAATAATTAGAGCTTTATACTTGTTGACTTTTAATTAAGGAGAAAATATTTATATTAATTGTTGATTAGAAGATTTAACAATATATCTTCTAATTAGAATGATTTGATTTTCCTTCCTAATTGAGCTATACTTAAAGAATAAATCCATAAATTGTTAAATTAATTCTTATATATCTTAGTAATTTTAATTGATAATTTTAATTAGTAATTTTTAATAATAACATTCATTGGTATTTTTTAATTAGTTATTTTAAAGTTAATAATTTATTCATTTTTTTTTGTTTTTACTCTAGTTAATCTCTGTAGAATCGAGCTTGTTAGTGTTACAACTAATACATAATTACTTGCAAGATTAAAATTTCTCATTTAATTAGGAGTAACAATGGTGAAGTCATTATGAAGATTGGAAGATTTAGCAGTAATACATGGAAAAACTAATTGATTATTTGTTTGAACATGGGATGCATAAAACTGATAGGTTGTTTCTTTTTGTTACTCCAAAGATTTGTTGATGATCGCATCTTAATGGCATGAGATTAAAGTTTAAATAATCACTCACGTGCTAAAACTCAAAGTAGAATAGAAAGTGTGTTAAGTATTTAGTAGACTTTCTAATTGAAATAACTTTTAATTTTAGTGTTTAGGTTGTAAAATAATTGTGTTTAATATTTATTATAAATAAGGGTCAAGCAAATTATATTGAAATATGTGAAAATGCGTGAGTATTGAGTTATATATTAAATAATTACAAGTGATAGAATATAAAACAAGAAATAAATTCTCCACGTATGAAAGTAGGCACAGATTACCAAACTATTTTAAATTATTCATGTGATTACTTCATTTATTATTTGAATAATTTTACTGTGTAGTTGATTGATTGATTAGGGTTGCAAAACCTAACAAATTGGTATCAGAGCTAGATCGAGTGATTGTAAAGATCAGTAAGTGTTGTAATTTGTTATAATTTTTTTATTGATTACTAATAGTATGAGTTCTTACAAAGGTAGAGATTGTTAAAATTTTTATCTGAACTCAAAAATATATAATTTGAGGACAGCTACAGAAGAAAGTGTATTAAGTTTTTAGCACGTTTTTAATTCTAGAATTTATGATTGAATTAGATTTAAATTTTAGTGTTTAGGTTTTGTTAACAATTCATTCATAATAACGGTTAGGTAAATTAGTTTGAAATGTATGAGCATATGAAGGCATCGAATGACAAAAAAATATGACAAGAAGTGAATGCTCGAAAGATGACCTTTTCACCTAATATAATCTTCAATATATGATTGATTTCTCCGCCGATAGGATTGACTAAACTACGTTAAATTGTTTGTCTAATTACTTGATTTATTATTTAAATAATTTTACTATGTATTAAATTAATTGATTAATATTAAAAAAAGCCCACAATACAGGCATTCAATGGTAATAGGTTATTGGAGGATATAAATTGATAGCGTTAGAGCTAAAAGTCTCATTCAAATTCAATAATTTTATTTTATTTTTAATTAAATTATAATTTAATGTATATTATATTAGGCATTAAGAGGCTTTCAGTAGCATAATATCCATGTTCTTTATAGTCAGTTTTGGTTCTTCCGTTCTCCCTCCCTCCCTCTCTCTCTCTCTCTCTCTCTCTCTCTCTCTCTCTGAAAATTAGTGTATTTACAAGAGGTAGATTCCAGCTTAGTATGTTCTCTCCAGTCTCCAGCTCATTTTGCACCAGCAATTAATATTTGATATGCTCTTATTCCAATTAAAGTTAAAAGTTCATATCTAATCATCTCTTTCAAAATTTTCAAAATCAACCTGTTAAACCTTTACAAGTTTTTTTTTTTAAATCATCTTTAAAAAAATATTATTATCGAGTTAAAAACAGTGATTAATTAAATCCTCAATATACTTGAGCTCTTTTTTTATTTTTCAAAAATTTCTCTAATGTGTCCTTTTATTTATTTTATTCGAGAAAAAAGTTGATGACACCCATAATTTAAAATCTTGTTTTAAAAAATCTCATCAAACGCTCTCTTCCCTATCTCCATCTTCCTTTGGCTATATGTGCCCCTAATGAATCTAAATGAATCACAATGGGAAGAGATTGTTGAAGAAATGCTTCAAAAACTTATAACCCAGCAGTAGAAGCCAATATTGCATGCACCCGATTCTAACAGTTCGTGATCCTCAGAAGTGGCTGATGGAGTTAGCATAATGTAAGTTCCTGGTCAGTTTAGCTCGCTTCCTTAATTGTTTCTAACACACACTCACACACACATGTTGACACATAAATGGTGCTTTTATATTGAATTTCTCATGATCTTATCAGAATGACTGTTGTTAGACGGCAAATGGGCTGAATGTAATGATGAAAGCTTGCTAGGGGAGGCATGTTGGGAAATAACAGAGAAAGTTGGCAAAATGGGCAATAGCTGGATCTTTGGTGACAAAGGTGTTTGCTTAAAGACCTAACACAAAAATCTACAAAGCCATGCTAATGAAACCCTAGATGCAATAGATTAAATTTGACTCCTGGAATTAATTATAATTCAATCAAACGAAGAAACCCAGAAAGGGTGCGAGACAAGAGGAATTAATCATTGAACAATTATAAACCTTTTTTTTTTATTGAACTGATTAGATTTTGTAGAACCTAAAAACTAAATTAGAAACTTAGAGTACTTAGATTGAAGTGAAGGAAACTGGCATTACATTGAGGGGAAATTTCTTACTTCCTCAGGTGTTGTGCTGCTTTGTCTTCAGCATTACATTGCCACTTTAGAAGCTTTTTTTTATCAGAGTTTTGCATTTGCATCACACACCTCTATAGCTCTATGTCTGAAACACAAATAATCAAAACGTATCTTTATTTGAAAAGCGAGATGCCTGCCCACAACAACAAGCCTATGCTATTGTACAAAGAAAAGAAAATTACTTAAAAAGGACAAAAAAAAAACATGAAAATTTTTAGGCTTCCAAAGAATATTCGTGTAGGTAAAAGACCATTTCTCACTCTTTTTTCTGTTTTCTTTTTCATCATCTTGTTTTTGTTTAACACGTCAGCAAGTCCAGGAGTTAGATCTTTTGATCAGGGGTTTCATCTGTTTGTCCTCTTCAAGAGATATCATCCCCAAGTGTGAAGGATCTTCAAGCATCATCTTTGCCACCAAATATCCAGCAATTGACCATGTTTGGAACTTTCTCGCTTGCTTCCCAACATACCTTCCGAGCTTTCCATCATAATATTCAGGCCAGTTATCTTTAAGCAGCCTGCTTTCAATAAGATCAATAGATCGTCTTGCAATCTGTGGTCTTCCCGTCTTGATGCACGCAGCCGTTAGCAACCATAAGAGTACTGTGCCAAACCAACATGTAATAGAAGTCATGAAATTTAAAATTTAAGAACCAAGCAGCCCATCCATTTGATTATTAAGATATCACTGTCAACAACTTTACTTAGTTCCTAAAGCCTAAACAAGTAAACTCAGAAATCCAACTGTCCATGCCTATAAAATTCAAACATTCAAGTCCCACAGTGTGCAAAACTTTCAAGATAATAAATAAAAGCACCATACAAGAAGCAACTAGGAGGTGTTAGGAACTAACCTGGCCAGGAGCCTCCATTGTGGTAACTCCATCTGGTATTCTTTGGATCACAGCCAGTTACAATTCTCCATTCGTGGCTTTCGATTGCAGGGTAACAAATTTTTAAAGGCATTTCTCCAACAAGCTCCTCCCAGCGTGATTCAATTAGATCCATTATGGCCATGGATTGCTCAGGAGTTGCAAGGGAGGAGAGGATAGCAACACAGTTGCCCAAAGCAAACCACCGGAAGTCCATCCTAGCAGGACTTACATTTCCAATGAAGTAGCCACCACGCATTGGCATAAAATCAAATACCCATTCAGGGATTGAATCAGGGATGACATTGAATTTGTTGACTGCTGTGTGAGAATATTCTTCAGTTTTATAACGGTATATATCATTTAACTGTTGGAAGTCAAGCCAAAAGTAACTTCTCATGTGATAACTTAGAGCATGCAAGCGTTTCACAATCCTCTCCACAAATTCTTTTCCTTCTGCATCATGTTTGAGCAATGAAAGGGCACACCTCAAGGCCATAAAGAAAAGTGCTTGAATCTCAATAGGATAACCATAAACACCCTGAAAATGGGTTTATGACCCAAGAAAAAAAGGGAAAGGAAAATGAGGAAAGATATAGGTAAAGAAACCGTCCATAATTATTCAAGCAGCAATATATTATTTTATATAGTTATTCAATTAATACTTTGACAAGAAATTAAAAGTTAAACCGTATCTTGATTAGAATATTTATGGCACTCACCGTTAATAATCCTTAGCAACTAAACTCAAATTGGATCAGAAATAATAGTGCCAAATGAAATTAAAAAAAATATAATACCTTAATTAGTAATTACTATCCATTTATCCAATCATCATCAGACAAGATATAACTCAAAGTTGTACTGATTGGTTTAACGATACCAATATGTAGCTTCTCTGTTAATAGTCTGATTCATTATTAAATAACAAGGTTTTCCCCTACTCAATGCATGGGAAAATTGCTTTAAATTAAGGAGGCTCTCCCTTTGAAAAATTCAGTGTAGAGCTAGAGGGAGCCTCTTTTCATAAAACTGAGAATGCATATTAATAGAAAAGAACATGCATGTTGCATAAAAAATCAGAGACATAAATTGCAGCCTACTTCTCTAACATGAAATCAATGCATCTAATGATCATTATATTTATACATGTCAACTGGATTCACCAGAATATCAAGAACAGAAAGAAAGAAACATTTGGATAGACCATTTAAATGTTGGTTTTTTTTTTTTTTGGTCCTTTGGTTCACAGATATTTGGGCTTCTAAGCAAAACCACAAAACTAGTCCTTCAAGATCTGTAAGATATTCAATGTACGAATTAGAACACCAGAACGGTCTATTGTTAATTAGCATCACAGCTGCCATTAACCTTTTCTTGACAACATAAATTTAGAAATTACTAGATGCCTGCTAGCTGTCTACTTGGAGACTTTAGCTTCACCACTGAGGAATGTAGGGAATATGCTCTACAGTCCATCCTTAAAACAGTGAAAAACATAATTTTCCAGTATCAATACACACTACTGAGCTACTTACCAGCTGCAATAAAGGACCATCTCTTTATTTGGAGAAGGAACTCTATTGATTTATATACTTATTGGTTTTTTTTTTTTTTTTTTTCTGTTTCTCACTATCATGAAAATCTACAACAATGTCTTCAAATTAGCCACTGTTATGCATATGTTCCTAGTTATTCATAAAAGAACTCAATATCTATAGAGCAATGCTATCCTTCAAATAGGCTATCCCTATGTAGTTTTCAAGCCCCTGTGACAGAGCTTATACCTAGAATAAGGACTTGACTTTCAGAACCTCACACAAGAAAACAGAATTTTGAGAAAGTTACTGATTTGGCTCAATTCACAAATAATTTCAATAACAATTCAAATAAGACCTTAACAAACGGATATAGAGATATACAACTGTGCCAAGAAAATATCACTACTGATTCATAAGGCATAATTGAAGACCACCCGACATTAGCACATTTTATTTAACAATAAGATAAGAAGGATATAGTAATATGAGAACAAATTAAAAATTAATAAATATATAAACCTTCACAAGAAAATGAGACATAGAAATCAACAATCATTTGAAAACACACATTTGACATTGATATGCAAGTTCACTAGCAATATTCAGCCACCTCATCCGTTTTCCTAGTGCTCAAGTAGGAAGAAACACTAAATACATCAATAGTAAGAAAATCTAAACTCTCATGAAATAAATTATATGCTGTTATACAAGAGAAACGGAAAGCATGCATACATACACAAGTATATATATGTGTGTGTGTATCCATGTATGTTTACTTGTTTATAGTAGTATATAGAACGACCAAAGGAAATAACCATAGGCACTTCCATGAACATTCTTGCATATAAAAATATGATAATCAACAGGTAACATAATGATTCTCAGGTAAAAAGGACTTGGTAAGCTATGACATGTCCAAAACCTAGATTCATCAACTTAAATAGAAAGCCTCAATTCATGTACCATTTAAGTCCTTAGAGTCAACTTTAAAAACCTCATCCTACCACTACCTATGGTAAGCACCAGGATGATATACACCATATGTCTTGGATAAACCAGTAAATTTAGCAGGACTATGCATAGATCAATCTCTCCCTCCAAATTTAAACAAGCATTAACAGCTTTTACTACAGACTAAGGGTTGTGATTAGTTTATAGAATCTTATTTAGAAAGTTCTTCAATAACAACAAAAACAGAGGTGAGATAGCAATCTGCAAGTTCAAAAATGTTGTCAGGAAAAAGATCAGTGTGAAATCCTAGAAACTCTTAAAAAGCAACTCTTGGATGAAACTTCAATAGAGTCATACCATTCTTCGATCAATCATACTGCAACCATCAGCACAGAGGAGGGTAGGGAATGTGTCGAATCCTTCTGAAAGGCATAGAGACAATATAAGCCTCATACCCTTTTGGAAATCAGGAGTTTCAGCCAAAGACAAATCCCCAGTAGACTTTGTATATGCCCTGAGCAAAATGATCCACCAGAATCCAGAGTCTACAGGAGCAACTCTCCCAATTGCACTTTCCCCAAAATCCGCGATTATGGTATCTGTTTTCCGACCAGGATCATGAAGAACCTTGAAACTAGCTGGCATCACACCTTCCCCTAATTTGAAGCGATCTATTTTTTTCTCCCACCCCTGAAGATGGAGAGTCTTTAACAGAAAATTTTTGACAATATCATGCTCACCATTCATTAGAAAAGCCAATGCACTCGGCACAAAATCTCGTACGAAGACCTACAAAGAAGACAATACAACATCAAATACAGTAATATTATCATAATAAACCTGTAGTTGAAATCTGAAAGCCCAGTTCCCAATCCTGTCTTTCCCCAGTACATGAAAAGGTATCCTAAACACCATAATTAAAATGAAAAGTTGACTCAATTAAGTATCCATCCTAACTACATGGGATTGGCTCTATATGAATCTAATCCCTCCACTATGCCTCATCGAGGGTTAAATTGACATTGAAATCACATTTTAAGAACAGAAAATAAAATCACCTGATCATAATTTAGAGCTTCCTCAGAGTGATCATGTGCAGCGATAGTCCCAACAGGTTGACCACGAAAATACACCAAAGATCTTCTAAGGGCATCCCATGCCTCAGCAACCATTGGGTGAGGCTCAAACGAGTTCCGGGTCGAAGATACAGGAGTGTCAAGAACAGATCTTCCTCCAGGCGAACACATAGTTTCAAAATTGTCAACACTTCCTCGGTTAAGCCCAATTGACAATTCACTAAGTGACCTCTCATCAAAAGACCTCTGTCTTTCAATGTTCAATGGCCTTGGCTTATCCAACAACCTCGACAAATCAAAATCATCAATCTCTGTAAGAGAGCAATGTGAATCCACCTTTCTAATTCCCATCTCTTTAACATAATCCATTAACTTCTCTCTCTCTCTCTCTCTCTCTCTCTCTCTCTCTCTCTCTCTCTCTCTCTCTCTCTCTTTTTCTTTATGTATATGGATATCTAGTTAACTTTCTCGTCGAAGTATAACCT
>JAJIYU010019872.1:0-10627 GCA_030144865.1 Tinospora cordifolia | reverse complement strand
ATATTAAAACATGCTAAAATGATGCAACGATGCTCTTAATGCACATTATACTAAATATAAGTAAATACACTACATTTTCTATTATATTAATGCACATTATACATAAAATACGTATAATATAATTAATCTGCTATGCAACTAACAATGACTCCTTGAATTTTTTTTGAGAAAGGTGATATGTTCAAAACCTCAATCTCAACAACAGGGGGCTTAAATCTCTCCTCTCCTTTACTTGAGAACAAGAAAACTAGCACCTCTCTCTATGTTCAATGCTAATTTCTCCCTCAGATTATCCATAGCCTCCCTAATGAAACTCTCCATGAAACCAAAACTCTTTGGCATTACTAAAGAATACTCCCTGTGGACCGATGGAAAGAAGTGAAGAACGTGGGTGGAAGCTTGAGAAGGAGACCAAGCTATTGGAATCCATCTTCCGAAGTGCCATCCGCTTGACACTGACTGGGAGGGGCGAAACAATGAATCAATTATCCAGTACCTGATCCATCGGTCATAAATCTTTCTAGAGATGCCTCCACCCATGTTGAAATCCAATTCTCTGTCATCCCCTCCTGGATATCCCATGCTTGGAAGCTTGACGTCACTTGCGCGGACTCAAGGTTTAGTTTACCCTATCCATCCGAAGAACCTAGGTGCCCCACCTATTTGTTTTCCTGAAGCAACGAACTAATCTCCACCTCCCGCCAACTACCAATTGGGAAAGCTGATTCAACAGATGCAAAAGAAGATGGCAATGGGGATAAGGAAATGATCAAAAAAGGATACCTATGAAAAAATGGAGACTCTAAAAGGCATGAAAGAAAACTGCAAGCATTGGGAATATGAAAAGGATAAATTCTAAGCGTGAAGACAAGAAAATTCTAAGCATTCCAACAATATTTCTTAAATAAAGCATGCATCAACATATAGCTTGGAACCACCATTTATAGGAGCGGTCGATCACCCTATGAACAACATGTTTCATTATATGCAAATCTTAACGTAATTAAATGACCCATAATTGTGTAGGACGCTCCCATAATCATCATTATTACACAAAACTCAAAAAATGTGTAGAGTTTGAGGATAATTTTGAGGAGCCATCACATAATGGTTGAAACATTGATAACCTCTAATTTTAAATTGATGCTTAGTGGCTTTGGGGGTAGTTGTTGTGAACCCTCCTCGGCCTTCGAGTAGTAAGTTGCCAAGGAAACACTCCAACTATGGGTAAAAAAGGTTGCTCTAGACTGAGCATCTCACCCCAAGCTACACAAGGTTCGAAGTACACAATTCTTATGGGTTTCACGAAAATTCAACTAAGGACCTTGGTCAATAATAGAACAATATGTCTTGGGATGCTTGGAAGTGTGAGCACGATGAACAAACACTAAAGATCAAAGGACCAGTGGGTCTTATTACATATATGAAATGGTTCATGAACCAAGCTATACATTTTGAGTACATGAAACAAGAAGCACACACTAGTGAAGTAACCAGAAGACGGAGCACGTGGTGCAAATCAAGAAATGAGTTAATTTCGTGCCTCACTACAGCGTGCAGGGTGGTGAAGATATATATGTTCCCCTAAAAGTCTAGGATCTTCTTTGTTGAAGGATATTTGTATAACTCCAATATCATGAAAATCCTCAAAAGGGATAGTTACTTGAATAAGTTCTATCCCAAGTAGGAAACTAGGGCACGAGCACATATATTAATACCACACAATGTATACTGGGGGGACCAAACTCCTCCTTTTAAATTGCATTTGACAATTCTATAATCTAGAGGGTTTTTCAAGGCTTTTTCTCTTAACTTAGTGCATTTTGCTTCTTGTTTTGCCATCCTTCTACTGTTTCACGGTGCTAATGAAATTATCCATTAACAACTATATTTTTTTTCCCAATTCATAGTAAGTGACAACACATTACAATTGAGGAGAAAATTTTCAAAATCTGTAGCACCTTTGTATGCTAACCAGAACCTAATCTCATAAATCAAATAACCTATGACACCCCGGCTCCTGGAGTTCGTCTCTGTCTTTGTTGTGACTATTCGTTGCTTGGGCCGCACGCGGAGACGGCGTGCGCCCGTTTGTTCGTTCGGCGGGGGACGCCGGGTCACCCATTCGTTCTTCGAGAGCCGGAGGCCACGTGGTTCAGTTTCTTTTCTTTCTCAATCTCATGCTTCATACCTTCCTATGAAGTAGGCTATGATGTGAAAATTTAAAAATATACAATGGCCATCAAAATAATGGTTTCTTTTGGTAGATGTGAAATTCATTAAAAATATATGCAGTGAAAATTCAATTCGTTCATAAATCCATAGTGATTTCACATTTGGCCAAATGAATCGCTTTTTAGCGGAATAACATTTCAAATCCATTTTCAAAGCATGGAATGAAAATAAAACATTGCCCAAGGGGCTTAAGTTCCAAAATATATAATTTACATGTGAAATAGTTCAAAATAAAAGAAGGCACATGCTCGGTTCAATTTAAACACTAAAACATTATTTACAACAAAATGGTACAACGATAAACTCAAATAAAACTGAACGAGAACTGTAACAACCTCCCAGCGAGGTCACTACCCAAAAAGATAGCCCGTGTGCTGGTCTACTCCTGCGGTGTCAATGATCTCCTGCAATAGAAAATGGGGTGAGGTCGAGAGCCCAGTGGATCATCCCTATACATCGCTAGCATTATACAAACCAGAATGCAAAACATGCAATCGCTTCTATTTCATTAGGCGCTTCACACAATTTCTTGTTTTGTTATTATCTAAGACCGAAAGAGTCTATAACCCTCGGTATCCCCTGTGTGGTCTGGGAGTGAATCCGAGGGTAACGCCCGAGGGTCGGTTACCTTCGGGACCACGATCCAAGGATGGAAGTCCGCAGTGACTCTCTGTCCGAAGACACTATCAGCTGTCGCAGTCAGCTCGGGTAGGGACACCCACGATGACACCCTAAGGCCGGTCACCGTGCCAGTACGTGGATTCATTAATCTTAATTTAATGTTCTTTAGTCATACATGTCATTCCAAGTCATATGTGATCATCAATATATCATTCAAAGTAAGTCAGCCATTCATGTAAATCATCGCATTGAAATCTCTATCTAGCATGTTATGACACAAACAACCACGCATCAAGAACATACACCAAATCAAACCCAACTATGATCAATCAAGCAAGTCCTAGCATGCTCCTAAACAAATCTTAATCTAACAAAGATCATGTTAAGCATTCGAAATTTGGATAAGGTGAGGGAGTAAGAAAATCACACCCACTTTAGTACTCCTCAATCTTGTGCCTTGCTCCTCGCCGTGCATGCCTTAGGTTATCAATCTACAGGTTTTTAAACAATCAAAATGTGCGAGTCTAAGGCATACATGGCATAACCAAAACCCTAAGGTTTGTGTTCTTGGCACATGTGTTTCAAATGCACTCAAAATCAATACAAAACAAAGGGAAACTAGTGCATGTCGCATTACCGCGGCAATGCGAAGCATTGCCGTGATCGCCGGGGTCGGCGACATGTGCTCAACACCGTAAGACTTGGTTATTGGGTCTAAATCACACGTTAACTCAAGGAAAAACATACTACATTTGAGAAAAACAATTTTGAAAGCTAAGGAAACAAGATCTCAAGGGGTTTTCGAGATTTACCTTAGCACAAAGCCCTTTCCAAGCTTGCTTCAACTCGAATCCACCCTTGTTGATGTTGCTCTTGGCGGATCTGAGCTTGAAGACGGTAGAGAATGGCTTGAAGGGGCTCAAACCATCCTCAGAACTCAATAGAACACTTAAGAAACGAAGCAAACAAGTTAGGAGAGAGCTAGAGGAAGAAATAAGCAATTTGCGAAGGAAAAATCCAGATCTAGGGTTTTCTGCGCACGTTTGTTTATATAGAATTCGACGAATGATCGCGGTCACTGTGTAATGACTGCGGTCGACAGTCCAGTGTACTCGGTTCTTTTCTGGGCTTTTTCGTGTGATGACCGCGGTCACCCTTTTACTGACTGCGGTCACCAGATGCATTTTCCCTGTTCGTTTCTGGGTTTCCATCGCGATGACCGCGGTCACTGTAGGACCGACCGCGGTCACCAAAATGAAATTTCTGGTGTTTAGTGTCTTTCTTCGCCATTTCTCGTGCTGCTAGGATTGGTATCGCTCTTATACTCATTTAGACTTATGATACATGGTTGTCGGGTCTTTTTGGCCATTTTGATTCTTTTGTTATGTTTGTTGTTCCACTTTCGCCGTTCACTAGCGACGTGGATGTCTCATAGACTTTCAAGGTATTACATAACCCTTAAAAAATTGTAGAATTTACCTTCAATGTAGCTTCTTTATAACAAGATACCACCCAAATTGCGAATTTTTTTCTCCCCATGACAACACCCTCAAGTCTTCTCCAATTCCTACATATGTGATATAATCTAACATGTTCTCTTATATAATACCGAAATTTTTTTTGAATAATTATAATTTTAAGAATAAATTAAAATAATTTAAATAAAGTAAAATAGAGAATTAGAAAGGTTTCTAAAATGAAAACAACTCAAAAGAACGTATTAGTAGTTTTTAAAACAATTACATACTAATACATGTGCGTGGGACACAAGTAAAATAGAGAATTAGAAAGGTTTTAAAAATGAAATCAACCCAAAAGAATGTATTAACAACTTCTAAAATATTTACTTACTAATTTTTACACATAGGAAACAAACAAAATGGAAAGGGGAAGAGTTTTAGAAAGCTTTCTACAATGGAGACACCCCCAACTTATCAATTTATGCCTATTGGAACTCTATATGAACCCAAGCATGAGCACCATTCTCTTTGTCACAGCAAGAATAAACCAATTATCTTCTTACTCTCTAGCCTTCTTCTTGGCATTCTTTTTCATTCTTTGGTCGTTCTAGATAGCAATTAAAGTAGTATGAAGATGGAGAAATAGAGTTTTGCACAAATATTGTGCTAGAAGTTTTGTTGAGCAACCAAGGAGACTTGAAGGTTCAACAGACGTTTCAAAGAGCTTGTGCCATCAAGTATCAAAAGGATTAGTGTATAAGTTGGAGATGATTTCTAAGTTTTACTTTCTTATTTTGATTTAAATAAAGTGCATGTGTGATTGTCTTTTAAATATGATTGTTATATGCACATGTTCAATTGGACATGATATGCCATGAATATGCATGAAACTTAGAATTTAGGAACAATAATGCATTATATGTATGATAACATGAACTATGTTGTATAACATGCTCAAGAATGTTGTTGAATGATTACTACCATGCTTATGTATTGTATCCCTGATTCTATCCTATTAATTGTGCAATTTTTCACTAATGATATATTAATAAAGATCTTAACCACATACTTGCGTGATGGAGGATTTAGCGTGCGTACTTCCAACCCAAGGTAAGTCTTGATGAGATAGTACTGGTAGTCAAGATAAAACTTCCTTAAGATAAGGTTATGAATAGGTGACTGGACTATAGGGTTTACCTTCGATATTCTAGAACCTAACAGGGAATACCAAGCAAAACTCTTTTCGGTCATAATGTCAACTGTAAACAAGTAATTTGTTTGAATCACCTAATATACGAAAGTGTTTTGACATGCATTGTTCGGTTGAAAAAATAACTTAAATATTTAAAAAGATCCATTGGGCTCTCGAGCTCACCATCCTTTTCTAACGTTTTAGGAAACTAAAGAAAGAGGTTGCGTGATGGTTTAACTCAAAGTCCACTTTTCAACATCCATAAAGTGTTTCAAACGGGTGTGTTTTCCCTAAGTCTTTTTTTCAATATTTAAGATTATTTTTTGTTATAATAAACATGAATATTTTGTAAATTCTTAAATATTTGAATATGAAATAAATGATATTGATTTATCTATATCAATGATTCTACTTGTGTGTTAGGAAATCGATTTATGAGTTATTATTGCTCAAGATGTCTCTTGAGATTGAAAAGAAAAGAAAAGAGATTGAAATGTGACATCACCCTCCTCCCAGGCAGCCTGAGGAAAAGAAGAAAAAGGAACGTCCAACAAAATTTGCATGTGACCATAACGTGAAAGACAAATAGGGTGGGGGAGATGGGTTTTACATTTTATTTTCACACTTTTATATCTTCAATTTCCCTCAAAAAAAACTAAATATTCCAGCTCTTAGTCTCTCTATAAGTTAATGTAAAAGATGCAAATGAAGAAGAAAGAAAAGTTGTGTTCTCTCTCTATTCATTTTCTTTTATGGTGTACGTGTTATAATAAGTGAAAAAGGATGATTCATAGAGGCATCTGCTCATTCCATTCCTTGTTGATGGCCTCCTCAAGCTAGAGGTGCCAACTTCTATCTCCTTAACACATCATGGTCCCCTTTCTTCTATTATTTCATTTGTCACCTTGCATATCACCTCGCGCAACATGTTGTTTGTTATCGTAGTGATTATCATGGTGATAAAGTTATATCATTTTTTATTGTTTTCTTTTCTTTTCTTGTTTTCTTTTTCCATTTTCAATATTTAAGATATTATTATTTATTATTATTTTCATTTTTTGTTAATTTTACAAAAAAATCATTTATTTGTTATTTTTTCCAAAAATCGGGTTATGACAATCTGCCCTTAAAATTCCATTTTGTCTTCAAAATTACAAACGTTTTTAGGGATTCCATAAATATTGGATAAGCACATAAAACCTTCCTTTTCCCACATGTACTACCCATTATCATGGAACTACAACTTGATCTTCAACATAGTAATATCCTTGTTCCTCTAATTTTTCATAGTATGGTTAACATCTATTACTTGCATTTCTTGGATCCAATGATCAGGTTTCAACTCGATTTGCCTCCAGTCTATAATATGCAATGAATTTGGATAGTGCTTCCTCGATATAGATACATAACAGATGTTATACATGCTTGCAAGTTGAAGAAGAAGTGCAAGTTAATAGGTTATCAGACCAAGTCTATCTAGAATCTTAAATGGCTCAATGTAAAATAGAACAAGTTTACTCGTAATCCCAATTCTCATTTACCCCTTTGAGGTGAAATTCACAACATGTAGTCTTTGATGTCAAACTCAAGGACCATCCTTCTGTTATTTACATAACTCCTTTGTTGGTCTTAAGCAATCTTTAAATTTCATTGGATCCTCTTAATTTTCTCAGTTTGCTCCAAAATAAACTTAGGTCCAAGCATTGCTCATTCCTGAACTTTAGTTCCACACACTGAAGATTTGCACAATCATCCATATAATTCCTCAAATGCTTCCATGCCAATATTGGAATAAAAGATGTTGTTGTGCACAAACTCAATCAATGGGATGTGGTCTTCCAAACTCAATATCTCAATGAATTGCTTTAACTACTCGTCAGACTATAAATGAAATTTTGAATTAAGGTTAACCATATTCCTTAACTGTGTTTGCAAACTATATGAAAATTAGGAAGTAAACCTTGAATCTTAGTTTGATCATGAAATGGGAACCCCACGTTGTAACACTCTGCCTCCCAATAACCATCTCTAAGGGTACAAATGTTGATGTTACCCTGGTTCATCATTAGAAGCAGTAGGATTACTTAATACATCATTAAATAAAAATGGTTCATCGACTATATGTTCATCATACACAGATAGATCAACAGGGTATTAGAGAGACAAGGCATTAATAATTTTCTTTCGAGGTTATGTGTCACAACCTCATATATGCAATTGGTAGAACAAAAAACATGACAATTAATTATGATATCGTATAATGCTTAAGTACCAAGTCCAACCACCATTAAACTAATCCTCTAAAATCCATCGAAACTTATCACAGGTGAGATGATCATTTTATCCTTAGGTGGCAAAATTGTTATTTTCTCCCACGTTGGTCAAAATAATTTTTCTTTTTACTTAAAATCATCCATTGTTTAACAAAAGCGATGCTCTACATTTAACTCTCCATATGAAATGACCAATTTACCCTTTGGTGGAAAAATCATCATTTTACCCATGGGGTTGATTTTTCATTATAGTTCGTGAACTTTCTACAAAACTTCACTATGTGTTCGCTAAAGTTTTTTGTGCCCCATAAGTTTAAAATTTCTATTTTGGAGTAATTTATTTATCATTTAATGTATTTTACAATTCAATAAAATTAACTATGACTTTATATATTTTATTTTTAAAAATTGAGAATTTTCAATATATTACATGTCTAGCCAAACAATCTCGCGCACGTACATTTTACTCAATTAATTAATGGAATCCCTACTGTTCATCAATAAGAAATGAATGGACTTTGTAAGTTGGTATAAACACCCATATAACATCGTGCCTCCTCATAGTCCTAGAAATTTCATAACACAATCTATAGACACATGCTCTCATTTCCACTAGGACATGGCCAAAGGCTAAATTATACCATCAAATCCCTAATGGTCAACCTTTACTTGTTGAAATATCTTAATAATGCAAAACCTTGACTTGGACCTAGTCACATTCTCCACAACCAATGCACTTGTTTCTCAACTTGAGACATAATCATATTTGCATGTGGTCACTTTCGCTTTCACCATCCAGGCACCAAGATATTACTGTTTCTCATTCATCTCTTTGTAAACTTGTTCTAGGTCACATCTCATCATATATCATAGTCATCAATAGAATAATTCATAACATGAATAAACAACAATACTAAGATGATAAAGTGGATGAAGTAATCGACTTTACCGTCAATAATAATCAAATGCTAGCCCTTGTGGCTAAAGTTCATAGAAACAACTAAATGTTTGGCCCCATGGCGAACTCCGACAAATAAATAGTCATCAACAAATAAATGAACATAACATATTTAAGCATGACCCATACCCCACAAATGGGAAATAGAAACAACTACTTAATCCTACACAACCTCGGTGGTGAGGCACACCACTATTACAAAATGATTCTCCCTCACTTGACAATACAAGTGCCTTTAGTGATTACCTAAAAAAGAATTAGTGGGATGAGCTCCAGAGCCCAATGGATCATACATAAAATATCTCGAATATTATTACAGTCAAAATATAAACATGTAAGCACTTATCAGGCATTATATATTCCCTATAGTTCAAATGTTTATGTTGATGTCAAGACTGAAGAACTTTCCTCAGTATCCCCCATTAGGTTCCAAATATTAGAAGTAACACCTAAAGGCCTGTTACCTGTTGAGAACCCTATCTTAAAAGTGAAGTCTCAACTTGACTATCAGTCTAAGGAGTGTAGTCTTAACTTGACTCTTAGTCCCATCTCACTACTGCCACAGTAGTATCAAGACTCATCTTGGGTTGGGAACACCCATGATAATGCTAAACTACTGCTACAATATTGCATCACCACGCTAGTACATGATTAACTCTTTTAATCATATTTATTTAGTGACCACAAGCATGTTCTCAATATCAATATCCATATATAAATAAATAACAGATCTAAGTCAATAGTGCATCATGCTTGTAGGCATAGTAGGCACATGAATAGATGGAACACGTTGTGGATCGAAGACATGTTATTAGGTTGATCAAGCTCGTAGGCACATTCAATGACTCATTGGAGTATCTCAAATGGACTGATAAACATTGGTGATAGTTTCCCTTTGATCAGAAAATGTTTAATCCCTTTTCGAGGGCTGATCCTCATGAATACCCTATCACCTTCTTGGAACTCTAGAGGTCTTCTCCACTTATCCGCATAGCTCTTTTGTCTATTTTGAGCAATGGTCAGCCTCTTCTGGATCTGTTTCACTTGTTCATTCATCTCTTGTACTAGGTCTGGCCTTGTAAGTACATGATCCCAAAGTTTGTCCAGCATGATAGAGATCTACAGGGTTTGGCATAGAGAGCTTTGTATGGAGCCATCTTTATACTTGGTAATTGTTATTGTATGCGAATTTTGCTACGTGCAGGTATTTGTTCCAATTACTCTTAAAGTCAAGGACATATGCTCTCAACATGTCTTCCAGTATCTGTATAACTCTCTCAGACTGCCCATCTATCTGATGATGGAATGCAATACTCATGATGAGGATACTGCCCAACTCTTTTTGTAGGTTTTGCCAAAATTGAGATGTGAATCTGGAATCTCTGTCTAACATGATGGTCTTTGGCATACCATTAGCTTCACAATCTCCTTGACATACAGTTCTCATAGTTTTCCAGCTATATCTATAAATCAGATGGCTAAGAAATAAACTACCTTTGTGAGATGATCTATAATCACCCATATGGTGTTTTCACCCTTTTGGTTTCTGTGTAGGCCACTCACAAAGTCCATTGCCATATTATTCCACTTCCATTCTAGAATTGGAAGCACTTGCAACATCACTAAGGGTTTCCTATGTTTGACTTTTACTTGTTGACAGGTTAGACATTTAGAGACATACTTGGCTATTTCCTTCTTCATACCTTTCCACCAATAAGTCTTCTTGAGGTTTTGATACATTTTATCACTTCCTGGATGTATGGTGTACTTAGTTTGATGTTGTAACACCCCAACCCCCATGTTTCTTTGATTTGAGTGTTGGACCTAACCACCGTTCTTTTTGACAGTGGACTTAACCAATATGTGGGTTGGGTCCGTGCTACTTTAC
>JAJIYU010019871.1:0-10615 GCA_030144865.1 Tinospora cordifolia | reverse complement strand
GGGAAGAAGACAGCTGATGTAGAGAAGAAACTTGCAAGAGCCATTAGCACTTGCCATGTCAATGTTCCCAGAGTTTCAGAAACTGATCAGAGAGAAGAAAGCATTTGATTAACGGTTCAAAATGTCAATAATCGAACGGAAATTCATGTAACTGATTTGTTTTATATTGATTACTTCGCAGTTTGCAAAAAATTAGGGCATGCCTCTTTTAAAATATGGTATTAGTGTAAATAAAATCATAATAGTGGTAAAAATAAAAAATGAAGACTTTGTCAAAATATTTTTGATAATATTTTAAAAATAACGACATATTGTGTAATTTACTCAAAAATAAAAGAAGAAGAAAGGGTTGCTCAAATCTTGGTTGGGCCGGCCCAACACTCAGGCCCATGTGGGTATTGGTCACTTTCCCTCTCCCTTCTTCTTTCCCTTCCCCATGTTTTTCCAGTAGAATTTTTGCAACTCAAACCACCATCTTCCCATGATATTTGCCCATGGTTTTAACCATTAATGTACCCACCAACAACCTCCATATTTCCTGGGGTATTGAGCCACGAACCAGAGTATTTTCAGGCCAAATAGGTGGCCACATGATGTTCAAACTTGCTGCCAAAACTCATACAAAAGAACACCAAAACACCATTGTTGTAGAGAAATTGCAGAAACCTCTCACCTTCAAGCCCTCGTACCTGATTCATCCCAACTTCGATTTGTGCATTCTTGTTGGCATTGAAAAGCCCTCAGTGTCATCTTCAAGAAGGCATAAGCCATTTGTCGAAACCACCAGCCGTTTGAAGCAAAAATGACCACGAAGTGGGCTGTTCGCCACTATCAAACCCAAAAAACTAGAAAACAAGTGTATTCATCTAGTTTTGCAAGGTTGATTTCTAACCCGTCCGAGGTCGGATCTTCAGGTAAAATAGCTCATTTTAATCCTTGTTATGTCTACTTTAACTTTTATTTTATAAGAAATAACAAATGAACAATTGAAGCATGTCAAAAATGGTAACGAAATAAGCTACTTGATATGCATGAATTGGTACTTAGAAATTTTTTGGAAAACCTGTTATGATACCATGATTTCGTGCTTGCTATTATAAATTTGTAAAAATACATAGACATGTCCAATTGACCTGAAATTTGGAGGTTATGTTTCTGAGACAATTAAACATATTGTGTAAAATTTTGGTCTCAAATCAGTAAGTCTAAAGTGGTCAAATGAATGGACCATTGATTGTCTGTCACATGCAGTCTGGAAAACCAAAAGTTCCTGATATTAGGGGTGGCATTTCGTGTCATCGTGTCATAAATGTGTCATGTCATAAACGGGTCGTGTCGTAAACGGGTTGTGTCATAAACGGATCGTGTCATAAACGGGTCGTGTCATAAATGGGTCGTGTCGCAATCGTATTTATAATTGTATACCTGTATATGACCTATTTAACTTTTTATAATCAATTTTTAAAATAATTTTTTTATAAAAAATATTAATAAAAATATAAAATATATTAAAAATAAATTAAAATTTTAAATATTATATCTAAAAAATAAATAAATAAATTACACTATAAACAAATTAATAAATATATTAATTTTAAATAAACTTATTTATAATTTATCTCTTAACTTATGCATAATCGTGTTAAACGTGTCATTTTCGGGTTTATCAGGTTAACTTGTTTATGACCCGCATTTAGTCGTGTCTAATCATGTTTGACCCATTTTGACCTAAATCCATTTATGCCAAACTCAAACCCGTTAACTTTGTGTCGTGTTCATGTCGGATTATCGTGTCATGTCACAAATTGTCACCCCTACCTGATATCCCTATTGAAAAGCATATCAAACGAGGTCCAAAAATTATGAAATTAAATTCTAGTAACTGTTTAGGAAGTGTAGATTATATCTAGAAAGTCTCGCGCAAATCTGACATACGGATTGACAGCAAAAAAATCGCAAATTCTGCTGCACAGGTAGAACAAAGAGATTAGAAATGAACATATCTGTGATTTCACTTGAAAGCCATAGTAAATGAGATTAGAAAATTGAAAAACAAAACTATGGAGAACTTTTAATGGATAAAGATTAAATCTGAAAATTTTTGTATAAATCCAATGGTCGGATTGATTACAGAAAATTTGAAAACTTTACTGTACAGATAGAAAAAAAAATCCAGAATTGAAAATTATTGTTATCTCAGTTGAAAAACCTATTAAAATAGCCTAAAAATCGAAATATAAAATTCTGGTATATATGTGACGACCCATGATTTGATGTACAAAAATTATCGAGTCTAATGTATGAATTTTTTGAAATTTTAGTGAAAATATATAGATTTTTCTTAATTTTCTCAAATTTTGAATCATTTATTAGAGAAAATTAGAATAATGGAAAAAAATACAATTTTGAGGAAAAATACATAAAATCATAAGGAAAAAGTAATTTCTAGGGGAAAATAATTTTTGGGATTGATTGTTGAATTTTCAAAATAATTATAAAATTTTTAAAATGATTAATAGAATTTTCGGATGAAAATTTTAATTTTTGGGTGATTATTGAATTTTTGAAAAAAATAATTGATAAAAAATTAAAATTAGAGTATATTTGAAGTTTTTGATGAGAGATAATGGAACAATAATTTTTTTGATTTTATAAAAAAAATGAAAATTTTTTATATGTATATGTGTATATGTATCAGAAAAAAGGAAAATAATGAAAAAAAAAAGAATTGGGCTACCTGGGCAGCCCAGGTGCATGGGCCTGGACTGCCCAGGCCCATGTGGGCCGGGCTGGGCGCACAGCCCAGCCTGCCTTCTCCTCTTCCTTCTTCTTTCTTTCTTCTTCCTTTCTTCTTTCCTTCAACCACCACCTGCAACAAGTATGGCAGGAGCAAGTTTTGCCTCCTGATTTGGACCACCAATGGACGTCGTCGACACGCCACCCCTGCACCCCGTGAACTCCGGCCAAGCAATCTCCATGCCTGACCATCCCCCCGGCCACGTGGGTGGCCACGTGGCACGTTTTGGTTCGTGCAAAACCTCTCCCAAACATCACAAAATCTATTTTTTTTATGCAGAAATCTGTTTGGACGAGCCCTCTTCCAACCTCAATATCTCTCTCGTCCAAAGTCCGTTTTGGACGTTCTCATAGTCGTTGGAAAGCTCAGACTGCCCTCTTCAAGGAGGTCTAAGCCATTGATCACGAACATGGCCCATTTGAAGCAAAAACGTTCATGAAATTTTTTTTCGTCACTGCAAAAACCCAAAAATGAGTGTTGTCCGAGTTTTGCAAGGCTAATTTCTCAGTCATCCAAAGTCCAATATTAAGGTACTATAACTCGTTTTGAAGCTTATAATGTCTACTTCAACTTTAATTTTATGAGAAATACCAACTGACCTCTTAAAACATGTCAAAAACAGCGTCGAATGGGGGTTGTTCGTGACTGCAGAACCTAGAAAATCAGACAAACTGTGTTTTAGCTAAGTTTGCGAGGTAGTTTCGTGGGTCATCCGAACTCCAATCTTGAGGTATTATGGTTCATTTCAAAGCTTGTTATGTCTACTTCATTTTCTATTTTATGAAGAATAGCTAATGAGCACTTGAAGCACATCAAAAAAGACGTCGAAGTAGGCTGCCGTACACGCTAATTTGATACTTAGAAAATTTTTTGAAAATCTGTCATGATACCATAATTTTGTGTTTGATGTTATGAATTTTTAAAAATACTTAGATATGTCTGATTTGCCTGAAATTTGGAGGATATGTTCATGAAACAACTGGGAATGTTGTGTAAAAATTTGGTCTCAAATAGATAAGTCTAAGGGGGTTAAATAAGTTGCCTTTTGACTGTCTATCATATGCAATCTGGAAAACCAAAATTTCCTGATATCACCCTTGGCAAATATACTAAAAGGGGTTCAAAATTCATGAAATAAAATTCTGGAGACACCTTAGAAAGTTTAGATTATGACTAGAAAATATCGCGTAAATCTGATATACGGATTGACAGCAGAAAAATTGTGAGTCTTGCTGCGCAGTTAGAACAAATAGGACCAGATTTGAGCATCTCTATGATTTTAGTAAAAAACCATAGTAAATGAGGTCAAAAAAATTGAAACCAAAATTCTGGGGAACATTTGAATGATATAGATCAAATCTGAAAATTTTTACAGAAATCCAACGATTGGATTGATCACAAGAAATTCAAAAACTCTACTCTATAGATAGAAAGGAAAATCCAGAATTGGAGGTTCCTGTAATTTCAATTGGAAAACGTGTCAAATGAAGCCTAAAAATAGAAACATAAAATTCTGGTGAATATTTGAAGGGTCTAAATCAAATCTAAAAAGTTTCACGTAAATCCAACGGTTGGATTGACCGCAGAAAAATTGACAAAATTGCTGCGCAAATTAAAACTAAAAGGCTTAAAATTGACTAAGTGTTGAAAATTGGAATTTTGACCCAATTGACTTGATTTTGACCCAAATTGACCAAGTGTGACTAATTCGACCGAGTTTGACCTAGTTGACCAAGTTTGACCGGTTGGCCATGTTTGACTGATTCAAATTCGAATTGACTGAGGTTGATTAGGAATAGTAGGACCGAATTAAGTAGTGTTTCATGTAGGGGTGTAAGCCACCCGACCAACCCGACCTGACCCGACCAAACCTGACCATTTCGAGTCGAGTCGGGTCGGGTTTGCACAACAAATCGGGTTGGGTCCGGCGGGTCTACTCCTCTAGTCGGGTCAGGTCGGGTTTGACATTTGGAGGTCGGGTCAAACCCTACCCGACCCGACTGTTATTGTTGGTTCCATATTTTATTTTTAGTTTTAATATTACTATAAAATTTATATATATTATGAAATTTTTAGGTTTTTAAGAATTCAACAAATAAAGTTACAATATTTTAAATAATATTTTTTTAACTTAATGTTTTAAATTTAAATAATTTTTTATCTTTAAATTTATTGTAATATTTTTTGTTAATATAAATCTATTTATATGTCATTTAAATCTAAATATAAAAAATGATTAATTTAAATGTGTTAAATTTAAAAATATTAATAAAATTTGACTTCTATTATAAATAGGTTTATACATATCATTGGATTTTTTTAAAAAAAATATTGGGCTTTTGACAAACTTGGGCTTTTTAAAAAAATGTATGGTCCAACTCGACTTACCCGACCCACCCAACCCGACTCGACTAAACCACGGGTCGGGTGGGTTGTGCTCCTTGGTCGAGTCAGGGCGGGTGGAAAAAAACACCACTCGACCAAGTCTGGTCGGGTGACTTTTGGTGTTATCACCCGACCCAACCCGCTTATAGCCCTAGTTTCATGAGGAACTGAAATTGGTCTAACATAACGTAGATTTGAGTGTAGATCGGGGGACTGGGCCGAGTGTCGAGGAAACATCAGTGCGCGAGACCCGAGGTGAATAGTTTAATTCAGTTGTTATCTTAACTGTATTCCTTGCATGAAAAATGATTAAAACTGTCATCGATTGAGTGGCTTCTCGTGTTGAGCTACAATGATTGATTTAAAATATATGTAGTTGTACACTGATAGGGAGACCATAGGCTCAAGGTCCGAGCGCAGGGTCAAGGTACATGATGAGATTGGTTTAGGCTCGAGGTCCGAGCATCGGAGTTAGGGCATATGATTAGTAGCCCTAGCCTCAAACCCACTCGAGCACGGCACTTGAGGACCGAGCATAGGGTTAGGGTGTTCGATGAATGTGTCTAACCCTTGACCCGCTTGAGTGGCCGATACGCCTGACTCATTACCTGCTCGAGCAATGACCATAGGGTTGTATTTGATGATTTGGACCCTAGTCTTGATAAAATTTTGAGCTGCATGTATTTAAACTGTTTTTCTTCAACTGTTGCACTGATTATAACTGTTTTTGTAACATACCATGATTCTTAAGAAATTGTTTCACCGTCACTATTCATGCATACATGCACTATTTTTGGATGTCGGTTAGGTAATATGCTAGTTTTACTACTCACTGAGCCACGTTGACTTTTAGGCTCACTGCTCTACTAACATTTCAGGTTCCTCAGCAGCTGATAGAGGGAAAGGCGTGGTGATAGCCTAGTCCCGGAGTGGTCCTCCTCTATTTCTTTTTGTTTCTATCTGAGGTCGGTTAACTGTCGTAAAGATTGGAATGTAAGGGCTTAACAGTGATTGGGCGAACTCGACTCAATGAGTGAGTTCGTTGACTCACTATGCCGGTCGGGCCGTCCTTCGACCTAGGGAAGGGGTCCCGACAATATATTTGAAAGGTCCAAATCAAATATGGAAGGTTTCACATAAATCCGACGGTTGGATTGATTGCAAGAAAATTGGCAAATTGATTGTGCAAATAGGAAGAAAAACCAGAATTAAAAGTTTCTGATATTTCAATTAAAGATCCCATCAAATGAAGTGTAAATATCAAATCATAAAAGTCTGGTGAATGTATAGAACGCCCAGATTAAATCTAAGATGTTTCGCAGAAATCCAACAGAGGGATTGATCGCAGAAAAATTGACAAATTTGTTGCGCAAATTAAACTAAAAAGCTTAAAATTTGACTAAGTGTCGAAAATTGGAAACTTTGACCAAATAAGCCCATTTTGACCCAAATTGATCCAAATTGACTAATGTTGACCAATTTTGACTACGTTGACCAAAATTGACAGAGTTTGACCGGTTGACCAAGTTTGACCGAGTTGAATTGGGGTTGACTGAGCTATATTTCACAGAGGAACTGAAATTGAGTTTAACATAACACAAATTTGAGCGTATATCAGGAGACTAAGCCGAGTGTTAAGGGGACATTGGTGCGCAGGACCCAATTTGAGTAGTTTAATTCAGTTGTTATCTTAATTGTATTCCTTGCATGAAAAATGATTGAAATTGTCATCGATTGAATAGTTTCTTGTGTTTGAGCTACAATAATTGATTTGAAATATATGTAGTTATACACCGATAGTGAGACCATAGGCTCGAGGTCTGAGCGCGGGGTCATGGTACACGATGTGATTAGGATTAGACTCGATGTCAGAGCATCGTGGTTAAGGCATATGATCAGTGCGCCTAGCCTCAAACCCACTCGAGTATGGCACTTGAGAACCGAGCGCGGGATTAGGGTATTCGATGAATATGCCTAGCTCATGACCCGCTTGAGTAGCCGGTACGCCAGACTAATGACCTGCTCGAGTAATGACCATAGGGTTGGATTTGATGACATGAACCCTAGTCTTGATATAGTTTTGAGTTACATGTATTTAAACTACTTTTCTTTAGTTGTTGAACTATTTAAAATTATTTTACTACATGCCATGTTTTTATAATCACTATTCATGCATACATGCACTCTTTTGGAATACAGGTTATTTTGACACACTGGTTTTACTACTCACTGAGCGACGTTGCATATTAGGCTACTAACATTTCAAGTTCCTCAGCAGCTAACAAAGGAAAAGGCGTAGTGATAGCCTAGCTCCCTTGGTGGTCCTTTGTTCCTTTTTGTTTCTATTTAGAGGTTGGTCATTTTGTGCGTCTAGTCAAACTATACTTTTGAAACATAATAATATGTAATATTTTGTTACTTTCGCACTTTAATGAATGGATGTTAGAATTACTCTGATGTGGCTCGTCTGTTGTTGATTGGAAAGGTTTAACGGTGACTAGTCGGACTTGACTTGATGAGTGAGTTTGTTCAGTCGTCGTGTCGGTCGAGTGGCTCTTGGGTCTAGGGAAGGGGTCCCGACACATGAAACGTATCATGATGAATTAATTGGTCATTCTATTATTAGATTAGATCATGAGGTTTTAATTTAAGATATCATGCATATATTGCATGATTATCAAATTGGTTTTTATTAATAATAGATAAAATTCTTATTTCATGTGCCTTTACATTTTTAATAGAGTATTTTATTTTCTCAATATTTTAATTTATTTTTAGCAAGCTTAAATTTTTGAATTTTCCTTTGAAATAGTTTATTTGCCACTTTTTTTTAATAAATTGTATTATTTTCATCAATTCTAATATTTGTATAATTTACTAGTTTATTTTTGGAACTATATACCCATAGGCCGAAAATTGATTATGATGAGATATATTCTCTTGTAGTTGATATAATAGATTTTTGATATCTTATTTATACGGCCATATACGAAAGACTTGGCATGCGCTTGATGGATGTAGTCATAGCCTATATATATGGCTCACTGGATAGTGACATTTATACGAATTTCTCTGAAGGATACAAGTTACCAAAAAAATGTAATATCAGTTCTCAAGAAATTTATTCCATTAAGTTATAAACATCTTTGTATGGATTAAAACAATCTATATGCATATGGTACAATCGTCTTAGTGAATATTTATTAAAAGAGGGATATAAAAATGATTCGATTTGTCGACATGTGATTATAAAAAGATTTGGATTTAAATTTGCAATAATTGTTATTTATGTAGATGATTTGAATATCACTTGAACTCCTAAAGAACTTCCAAAAGCACTTAATTATTTGAAAAAGGCATTTGAAATGAAAGATCATGACAATATAAGATTTTGTCTCGGCTTACAAATGGAACATTTAGAAAAAAAAAATATTTTTGTTAATCAATCAAATTATACAAAAAAGTTCTTAAACGATTTTTTATGGAAAAAGCACACTCTTTGAGCAGTCCAATGTTAGATCACTAGATCTGTATAAGGATCCTTTCCAACCTTGTGGAGATAATGAAAAAGTTCTCGATCTTAAAATACCATATCTTAATACAATAGGTGCACTAATGTATCTTGCTAATAATACAAGACCTAATATTGCATTCGCTGTTAATTTGTCAGCAAGATATAGCTCTTCACCATCTTGAAGGCATTGGAATGACATTAAACATACCTTGCGTTATCTTTAAGGAACTATTGATTTAGGTTTGTTTTATACAAGTGAATCAAATCACCAATTAGTTGGTTATGGAGATGTCAGGTATTTATCTGATCCGCATAAGGCATGATCTTAAACAAGTTTTTTATTTACATATGGAAATACAATTATATCTTAGCGTTCTACAAAACAAACAATGGCTTCAAATCATGCTAAATTAAAAGCCATTCATGAAACAAGTCGTGAATGTATTTGGCTAAGGTCAATTACACAACATATTCAAAAAACATATAGACAATCTTTTGATACAAAAATTCCAACGATAATTTATGAAGATAATATAGCTTGCATTGCTCAATTAAAGGAAGGATACATCATAGGAGGTAGAATAAAACACATTTCATCAAAATTTTTCTTTACACATGATCTTCAAAAGAATGGTAAAATTGATATTCAACAAATTCACCCAAGCGATTATCTTGCATTATCTACTGCAACATTTAAGAAATTGGTTCATGCTATTGAAATGCATCGTCTCAAAGATCTTAAAATAATATTGCAAATAGAAAATCTTGATATCAAAAAGACTCTTTTAAAGAAACAACTACTCCGAAAACAAAGACTTGAAGGTATATTTTAAGTTTAATTTATGTGATTGATTTTTATTTTATTATTGAATAAGTACATTTATATTAATACACACATGTATAACATAGAAAAAAAAATATACGAACATCCATATTTATAGGATAAAAAGATGCATATGGAAATCCATATGTCTTTAAAATATTTATAACAATTTCATAATAAATATTTTATTTTTTATTTTATCTTGAAAACATAAGTTTTCAGAGTAAAAAAACTATATTTAATAAATCATAAATATATTTATAACCTTTCATTTTATCTTATTTTCAACAATTTACTTTTAAAATAAAATTAATAAATATTTATTTATTTTATTTTTTAAGTTTAGATTCAAAATCGAGCTTAGTATTCATTTTTTCTTAAAAAAAACTAATATTTTTTTAAATTTTTGAAAGAAAATAAACAAAAATTCAAGCAGTGATTTCAAAAAACAAAAATAATTTTAAAAAACCGAGGCGTGAATTTATCCATTTATCGCAAGAAGAGGTTCTCCCAAGTGAGTATAATAACCCACCTAGACGCCTCTTTTTTAAGGCTCTAGTGTTGTGTTCCCCTCCCCGTGTGTGTGTGTGTTAGTGTTCTATCATGACATAAAAAAATTCAGCGTTATTATTTGACTAGTTTGCATTTAAAATAGTAGTCTATTTCAATAGAACAATTGGACAAAAAATTGGCATAACTCAACTTACAAGTAAAAAAGAAATATGCTTTAAAAGCAGAGAAAGAAAAAGAAATTAATTTTTTTGTAATTTCAGAGATTAAAAAAGAAATCAGAGAATTGAGTTTTCTAGTTATAAACAAATCATGGCTGATCATGACATTCTTTTGCGTATCATTGCATTGCATCTTTTGGCCATTGAATGAGATCATGACATTCTTTTACGTCGCATCTCATCATAACACTATCAGATTGTTTCATGTAAATTTTGATCAGGATCTAATAGATCTGATCGTAATGCTTTGTTTTTGTGCCATTGGATCATATCTAGCCAATCGGATACCATACATGATCCCAATCAACGCATCCATATCTCTTGTCATTACATCTTAATCCATTGTACCAAGATCTCGTGCCTTG
>JAJIYU010019870.1:0-10618 GCA_030144865.1 Tinospora cordifolia | reverse complement strand
TCACAAAGATGATTTATTTTTACTTATGCTGATATTGCGATGTTATAATGATCCGTAAAGTAGATTTTTCAAATGGTAACAAGTCATTCTCACAATTTATGAAACAAATCATGATGTGTATAGCTAAGATTTATGATCCAACATATTCAAGGATACTGTCGATTATTAAAGCTTGTTTGGCAACATCATATGAAGAAAATGTAACATGTATTACATGATTACGAGAAGGATTTATTGAAAGTGACAGAACCAAATATATTTCACTGAGATTCTTCTTTACACATGAGCTTCAGAAGAATTGATATTCAACAAATAAGATTGAGTGAAAATCTTGAAGATTTCCTCGTAAAAGTTTTGCCAAGCACAAGATTTGGATGTGCTGACTCAAGATATTTCAAGTAAGACAACAAAAGAAAGTCTATACATGTCATCATGAAGGAGAAAATAAAAAGGAGTTATTGATTAGTGCACTGTACTCTTTTTTCCTTAGCTAAGGTTTTATCTCACTGAGTTTTCCTTGCAAGGTTTTTAATGAGACAATCCTAACAATGGTATAAGACTCCAAAAGAATATGTACTATTTTTCCTTCTAGATTTTCTTTTTCATTGGGTTTTATCTAGTAAGGTTTTAATGAGGCATATTCTCATATAAAATGCATTCAAAGGGGGAGTGTTATAAATAATTATCTTGAATGCTTTTATAACCCTTACTATTTATTATTTTGTAACTCCTTAATATTTAAGATTTTGTAACCCTTATGTCCAAATTAATAAATTATTTAAATATTTTAATTATGATTGATGTAACCCCTCATTTCTAAAATCTATATAAAGGGGTGCTTACATTGTAAAGTTTGTACCAAGGTTGAAATTCAACCTATCATCAAGAGAATGAAAAACTCTCTCTATTTTCTGTTTTCTTAAGTTTGTCTTCTAGTAGTTCCTTGATCTTTTAGTAGTTTTTCTTTTATTTCATAACAACACTATTATATAAGAATAATACAATGAGGATATATTAAAGGATATATAATAAAACATATTTCACCAAAATTTTTCTATACATATTAGCTGCAAAAAGATGGTGTAATTGACATCCAACATTACGCAATTAAGTGAGAATCTTGTTGATTTATTCTCCAAAGCCTTGCCAACAATGACATTTAAAAAGTTTGCATATAGCATTGGATTGCACCAACTCAGGGACATTTCAAACAAAATGATAAGAAAAATTTGTCGAGACCCCTTCCCTAGAGTAAAGGTTGAACTGACTAGCATAGTGCCCTAACAAACCCACTTGCAAGCCGAGCTTACCAAAATACTATTAAGCCTCCTTTACACTCCATGCACAACATCATCAGAGTAATCACCAAAGATGCGAAAGTAGCTCAACAAATAATTGAGTAAGAAATTTAAGACAACCAAGAGTTAATTATATACAATTCCCTAAATGTGGTCGTAGTGGAAGTGTCTAAGCCAAAATATTTACAACAATTTTCTTACCCGCTATACATATGACTAACTCTCCAAATAATGAACTGCATAAAGAACCTACCAAAATAACCTGAGAATGTCGTTCTACACTATAATCACCTTTTTCCCTTTGTCCGTAATAGAATAACCTAAAATGTTAGAGTATTGAGCCAATTTGTCCACATAAGCTCAATGAGTAATATAGTCTAAGTTATAACTTAAAACATGAATTCTATAAAACAATGTTATATATGCATGAACAAATAATATTATGAGAGTAAATGTAACAATTAATGAATTTTAAATCCACAATGCAGTCATTTGCCTTTCATTTTGAAAACAGTTTTAATGATGAAAACACATATCGAGGCTCTCACTTGTAACAACCAGTAGACATTGAATCGACCGATTCGACATTTATTTTCATGTATCAATTAATAAATTATAAATAAAAATACATGATTTTATGGGTATTGTATAATTTAATGTGTGTATTGAATAAAAATAAAATAAATAATTGATGATGCAATATTAATAGAAGTGAATATTTTGAAGTGGAAGATTATTTGATGATGGAATAAATTAATCCCATAAATTAATTCTTTCGTACAAATATAAATATATATTTGTCTGAAAGAATTAATTTTTGGGAGTATCTTTATATTGAGGTATGTATATGTATATGTTACTTGCATAGCAAACTAACATTAGAATAGGTAAATTAATGCATTTTATAAGAAATAAGGGAGAATTAATTGAAGAATTGAATAAGCATTAGCATTAGCATATAGTTTAGAGACTTGCACTGTTTAATTCCTTTTTAAGCATTGTTTTTAAAGTTTTTAAAGTTTTGATATTCTTTTATGAGGAAATGATGTCAGGGAAAGGAATTGAGTGTATTGCAGGGTACAGGTTGAAGCATAAGGGAAGAATGCATCATATGAAGATAAAAAGAAGAAGGAATCGTGAAGAAGTACCAAAAGACTGTGGTCCAATAACCAAAGATCGCGGTAGCTGAAGGAGAACAAAACGTGCAAAGAAAGCTTACTGGTTACCGCGGTCGGTAATCAAGTGACTGCGGTCACCAGTGTGTATTAACTGAAGATCAGGCACAGACCGCGGTGGGCAGAACGAGAGGATTCCGAGTTTCATTGAAAGACATTACTAACCACGGTCCGTGACCGCGGTCACTCGAGTGATTATCGGGATTTTCATATTTTTTAAGATTTTTTTAGTGCGGGACTATATATAGAAAAGGGTAATTAGAGTCAAGTAACCCTAATTCGAAAAAAACAACCACTGGTGACGGCTGTGGAGCACAAAAACTTGTATTTCGACTGAGAATTTAGGATTATTCAAAAGATTTGAGTATGTTTTATGTCTTTAAATATAATTTCATGTTTTCTATTAAATTCATATCAAACTAATTAGTCTTCTTGTCTGGGATGTGATGTTCAATGCATAGTTTGTGATATCTAGCTATGGTTATTGAATTAGAGATTCTATTCCATAAGACTTAATGTCTTATGTTTACTAGCCATAGACATAACGACCCTAACACTTTAGTCTATCTCAGAAGAGAGGCCTAAAGGGTGGATGTCACAGTTTGGACTTAGAATGGTTGATTTATCGGGAGGTTGTTGACTAATCTAAGGGCTTGCACAGGGACGGTTGAATATAACACTTAGGTTGTTAAGTGAGCACCTCGGAAGAGGGCTTTATGAGACAAATCTTTGTGAATGTTGAAGTACCTTGGGAGAGGGTTTCAACTACTGAAGCAAAAGCTCATAGTTTAAATAATTCATGATTAAAACGAAGGATCACAGATTATGCAGCAGCATTCACTATCCTAGACACGTTTCTAAATAGATTTCTTAATATAAAATCATTGCTTTTGTTAAGAGAAGTTTTTAGATTACAATTTAATTCAACTACATTCAGTTAGAGTCTTGATAAAACGTTAATCAGTAGTAAACTGGGATTTGAGATCACTAACCAACCCCTTTTCCCTAAGGACGATATCTGGTCTTACCGGTTTATACTTGAGCAAAACTATACGCTTGTAGGTTTAGCAACAAGTTTTTGGCGTCATTGCCAGGGAAAATACGGTGTTTAGTACTTTAAAACCAGTTGAATTTGGTTTAATCTTAGTCAAGACAAAATTTTATTTTATTGTTGCCTGCTAATCGATTTCTCTTATATTTAGTAAAGAACATTGAATACACTTGATTTGTTTGTGTTTTCTGTGTTTTAGGCTTGCATGAGTAAACGTCCGTGTGACCCCTACGATCCAAATTTGCTGAAAAAAATCCATCAGATTCAGTTGGAAGCTTAAGAAAGAATACCAACTATGGCTGATAGTGGAAGTTCTAGAGTTGGGAACAATAGGGAGGCACAACATAGAGAAGCAACTTTGAAGAACTTCTTTAAACTAGTGTTGAACAATAACTACTCAGGCATAGCAAAAACTTCAATAAATGCAAATAATTTTGAGATGAAACCATCCCTGATCACAATGGTGCAGCTCAGTTGTAGAGGATCCTTGATTACAATAGTTTGGAAGCTCAGTTGTGGAGGATCCAATGGCACACTTAAACTCCTTCATGGAAATTTGTGACACGGTTAAAATGAATGGAGTAACTGAAGACCAGCTTAGGCTGAGACTTTTCCCTTTCTCTTTGAGGGATAAAGCAAAAAGTTGGCTGCAAACCTTACTTCCTAGAAGTATTACAATGTGGGAAGAGATGGGCCAGAAATTTCTACAAAAGTATTTCACACCGGCCAAAGTACATTAACTGTGAGGTGAAATTAGCTTTTTCAAGCAATTTGATTTTGAATCATTATATGAAGCTTGGGAAAGGTTCAAAGACTTATTGAGGCGTTGTCCACAGCATGGATATCTTCCTTGGCTCCAAATTCAGATGTTCTATAGCGGACTTACACCACCCACAAGGGCTTTGGTAGATTCAGCAGCTGGAGGCTCATTAATGGGAAAGTCAACCACAGATGCCACTCAACTGATTGAAGTTATGGCAGCTAATGCCTATGGGCACGATACTGAAAGAGGTACAGCAAAAAGAGTGGGCATCCATGAAGTGGATGAGATTAGTGCTTTGCATGCTCAAATAGCCGCTATGACCCATTGACTGAATTTGATGGAAGAAAAGAGTAGTGGTGGGCAGTTCCAGCAAACTCAACAAGTACAGTCCATTGCAGAGGCTAATAAAGCATCCTATCAGGGAGAAACTTCCATTGAGCAAATGAACGCCATAAACAGATTCAGTGGGTACCAAGGACCAGCTAGGGGATATAATGTCCCAAAGTATTATCATCCAAGCATGATAAACCATGAGAATTTCTCCTATACAAATAGTAGAAATGCTCAATTGCCACCAGGTTTTGTACCTCAACAGCCCTTGCAGGACAAAAAGCCATCCTTGGAAGATAAGCTTGATGAAATGATGAATATGCATACAAGATTCTTCAAGGATCTAACTGGAAGGGTGGACAAAAATGACACAAGAGTTTCTGGAATTGAAATCCAGATTGGAAATATGAATGCCACTGTTAAGAATTTGGAAACATAAGTAGGACAGTTCGCATGAATAGTCTCAAATCAGCAGCAGAGTTCCTTTCCAAGTGATATTCAATTGAATCCAAAAGAGAGCTGCAAGGCAGTGACTACTAGAAGTGGCAAAGAGGTAGCAAGTCCACCAAACCCAAGTATACGACCTACTGAAGTTGAGGAAGTTGTTAGCAATGAGATGGATGTTTAAAAGAAATCAATAGGCCAACATGAAGAACCTTCAACATCAAAAGGGAAAGTCAAGGAAAGTGCCACTCAAGAAGGTAAAGGTTCTGAAATTCCACCCTTACCATTTCCTCAAAGGTTCTAAAAAAAGAGGATGGATAAACAATTTGCCAAGTTTCCGAAAATGTTTAAGAAGATTCATATAAACATTCCATTTGCAGAAGCTTTGCAACAAATGCCTAATTATGCAAAGTTTATGAAGGAGATCATGTCTAAGAAGAGAAAGCTAGAGGATTTTGAAACAGTTAAGCTTACTGAAGAGTGCAGCACCATCCTACAGAAGAAACTTCCTCAAAAGTTGAAAGATCTGGACAGTTTTACTATACCATGCAACATTGGGTTTGAGATCTTCGAGAAGGCTTTGTGTGATCTTGGTGCAAGTATTAATCTAATGCCTTTGACAATATGTAAGAGGTTGGGGATGTCGGAGATCAAGCCAACCACAATCACCTTCAATTAGCAGATAGATCCTTAACATATCCAAAAGGAGTGATTGAGGATGTGTTGGTCAAGGTGGATAAGTTCATATTTCCAGTGGACTTCGTTGTTCTAGACATGGAAGAAGATTGTGAAATACCACTCATCCTTGGGAGACCATTTTTGTTTACTGGGTATGCACTGATAGGTGTCCATAAGGGATAATTAATGTTAAGAGTTAATGAAGACAAAGTTGTCTTCAATCTCTACAAGGCAATGAACTACCCTAATGATTTGCATAGATGTAGCAGGGTAGAAGTTCTAAATTCCTGTATTGATGAGGTGATGGATGAATTAAGCTACCAAGATGAATTGGTGGGATGCATCGCTCGGTCATTATCTTTCTCTCAAATTATGACACAAGATGAGAAGCTAGTCATGTTAGCTTTGGAAGCATGCTCGCCAGAGTTCAATAGCAAAGAGGAGCAATTATCTGAAAACCAACAAACTGAAGTTGTGCAAGAGCCTTCTAAGGAAGTGGAGTTGAAACAGCTTCCAGGACATTTGAAGTATGCATTTCTAAATGCAGCTAAATCATGTCCAGTTGTTATCTCCTCTTCACTGGCACCGGTTCAAGAGAAAAAATTGTTGAAAGTATTGTAGGAACACAAGGCTGCAATAGGATGAACAATTGAAGATATCAAGGGGATAAGTCCAGCAATTTGCATACACAAAATTCTAATGGAGGACTCACATAAACCAACAGTGGAACACCAGTGACGACTCAATCTTATCATGAAAGAAGTGGTGAAGAAAGAACTGATGAAATGGTTAAAAGCTAGAATTATTCATGCAATATCAAATTCGCCATGGGTTAGTCCTATTCACGTGGCGCCGAAGAAAGGAGGAATGGTTGTTGTTACAAATGAGAAAGGAGAACCAATAGCTTCAAGGACAACAACTGGTTGGCGTGTTTGCATAGATTATCGAAAGCTAAACAAGGCCACCCGTAAAAATCATTTCCCTTTACCTTTTGTGGACCAAATGTTGGATCGAATTGCTGGGTATGATTTTTACTGTTTCTTGGATGGATACTCGGGATATAATCAGATAGTCATTGCATCAGAAGATCAAGAAAAGACTACTTTTACTTGCCCCTATGGCACTTATGCATTTAGGAGAATGCCATTTGGTCTGTGCAATGCACCAGCAACTTTCCAGAGGTACATGATGGCAATATTCACAGATATGATTGAAGACATCATGGAGTTATTCATGGACGACTTCTTAGTGTTTGGTGAAACTTTTGAACAATGCCTCAATAATCTGGAACGAGTCCTCTCCCGTTGTGAAGAGAAGAACCTAGTCCTGAACTGGGAAAAATGTCACTTCAAGGTTCGGGAAGACATTATGTTGGGCCATAGAGTTTTTCTTAATGGCCTGGAAGTTGATAAAGCAAAGATTCAAGCCATCGAAAAGCTGTCACCACCTACAACAGTGCGTGAGGTGCGGAGTTTCTTAGGGCACACAGGTTTTTATCGTAGATTTATCAAGAACTTCTCTCACATAACTCGACCTCTATGTCAATTGCTGGAAAAAGAAGCTGAGTTTAACTTCACAGCTGAGTGTGTTGAAGCTTTTAACACACTTAAAAAAGCCTTAACGTATTATGTCCACACCAGTTTGGGAGGAACCGTTCGAAATCATGTGTGATGCTAGTGATTATGCAGTTGGAGCGGTCTTAGGACAAAGACGTGATAGGATGTTCAGAGCAATATACTATGCAAGCAAAACATTGGATGATGCTCAAAAGAACTATGACACCACTGAGAAAGAGCTACTAGCTGTTGTTTTTGCATGTGACAAGTTTAAATCGTACATTGTGGGATTGCATGTCAAAGTTTTTACGGATCACACAACAATCAGACAGTTTTTCACAAAGAAAGATGCAAAGCCCAGATCAATAAGGTGGATCTTGTTCTTGCAAGAGTTTGATATAGAGGTGATAGACAAAAAGGATACAGAAAATGTTGTAGCAAACCACTTATCTCATCTGTCAAATGAAGCAAACCTAGATCCAATGGGTATAGTGGAAGTTTTCCCGGATGAGCATTTCTTGACAGTTAATGACAACACACCATGGTATGCAGATTTTGCCAACTACAAAGCCACAGGCATCACGCTACCAGATTTATCTCAAAGCCGCCTGAAACGTTTCATACATGAGAGTAAGTTCTATCTTTGGGATGATCCATTTCTTTGCCGGAGGTGTGCTGACAAGGTGATTCGTTGTTGCATTCCTGAGTCTGAAATTAACAAAGTCCTTTATGATTGTCATGCTTCACCTTATAGTGGTCACTATAACCATCAAAGAACAGCAAGACGTGTACTTGAGAGTGGGTTTTATTGGCCAAACATGTTGAAAGATGCCTATCAGTTTGTGAAGACCTGTGAGACATGTCAGAAGCAAGGAAACATCTCCAGAGAGAATAAAATGCCTCTTACCTCATTTGTAGAAGTAGAATTGTTTGATGTTTGGTGCATCGACTTTATGGGACCATTTCTACCATCAACTGGCAAACAATATATCCTGCTAGCGGTTGACTATGTCTCTAAGTGGGTAGAGGTTGTGGCTACAACAAAGAATGATGCTCGAGTGATACTTAAGTTTCTTTCACGAAACATTTTCTCCCATTTTGGAACTCCTCGAGCTATTGTGAGTGATGAAGGTACACACTTCTGCAATAAAGTCTTCAACAACCTTCTTACTAAGTATGGTGTGAGGCACAAGGTTGCTCTACCCTATCATCCTCAAACTAACAGGCAAGCTGAAGTGTCTAATCGTGAAATCAAGTAGATATTACAGAAAATGGTTGGCACAAACTGTAAGGACTAGGCGTTTAAGTTGGATGATGCATTGTGGGCATACAGGACAACATTTAAGACACCCATTGGTATGTTTCTTTATCAATTATTGTATGAGAAATCCTGTCACTTGCCTTGTGAGTTAGAGCACAGAGCTTACTGGGCAATCAAGAAGTTAAATTTCGATGTAAAGGCTTGTGGTGAGAACCGGTTGTTGCAGCTTGTAGAACTTGAGGAGTTTCGCAGGGAGGCATTTGAAAATAACACCATCTACAGAGAGAGAATGAAGAAATGGCACGATCAATTCATAGAGAAAAAAGAGTTTAAACTTGGCCAGCAAGTACTCCTTTTCAATTCAAGATTCTGTTTGTTTCCGAGAAAGCTTAAATCTCGATGGTCGGAACCATTCTTAGTCACTCAAGTCTTCTCATATGGTGCAGTAGAAGTACAGAGCTTGGTAGATGGCCACAGGTTCAAAGTGAATGGCCAAAGATTAAAGATTTTCTACAGTGGTCCAAAGCAAATGGTGGAGATGGTTGTCCTCAAAGATTGAAGCAGAGTATCCTCGTTGAGCTAACGACGTTAAACATAGCGCTAAATAGGAGGCAACCCACTATTGATTTAGGATTTTAAGTATGTTTGCGTAATTGTTTTCATGTAGTTATTTTGTTTTAGATGTCATTGGGAAGTTAGGTTCTAAACACTTAGACTTGAGAAAAAAGGGTCCATTGAACTGTAGACCGTGGTCACCAGAATCACAGGTTTTGTGGACCACGGCCAACAGTTCGTCATAGAGAAACTGTCCATGGACCGCGGTCACCAGAACGCCTAGTTTCACAGACTGCGTTCACTAAAACGTCTAATTCTGGGAGTTTCCATGGACCGTGGTCACCAGAAGCATATGCTTCTGTGTACCGCAGTCCGTAGAGTGCTTATTTCTGCACGTTATGGACTGCGGTCCACCATGCAGTATACATACTCAGACCGCGGTCCATAAAGCAAAGACCACGGTCTGTAAGTCTTTTTAAAGCCCAGATCGCGGTCATTTGCTCATTCTTGCTCCAAAAATTTCATGTTTTTGCTGCGATTTCTGCTTTTTCTTCTGATTTTTGGGCTTCCTTTTGCATTCCAATTGAAAATGTAAGTGTTTTTACTTTACTTTCCATTAGTTCTTTGCATTATTTGCTTGCTGAGATAGATTTAGGAGTTGCATAAGTATTTTTTTTGCCTAATAGGTTGCAACCTCTATATGTGCATGATTAGTGATTCCTTTTGAGCCAAAACTTGTACAAATCATTGTTTATGAGCATTATAGGCAGTTGGTTGTTCTATTTCAATAAAATGAGGGGCATTTCATATGGTGTGGCATGGTTCAATTTTTATTGTCTAATGATTATTGTTGATGTTTCAATATAGTCTGAGCACTCAATTGCATGAACCTTACTATGTTTTTTTTGTGCCAACCATTGCTATGTTGCAGGCCTCCGAGAATGAAACTCCCTGCCTCAAAAGGGAAGCAGTCAGCACCGCCTCCTCCACCCTTTGATCGAAACCAATTTAGAATAGCAAACGCAAAGCAACGGTTCAACATGATTCGATCTAACAGACATCTAATTCCTGAGAGAGGAATCATGTTGATGACAGAGGAGTGTGACTTAGGAATTGATACAGTGGTAGCCGCGAGACAATGGGAGAAGCTAATTCAGGCTCTCGGTACTGCAGTAGTTTCTATTGTTCAAGAATTGTATGCCAGCGCACCAGACCGTGAGGGTAGATCAGTTTGGGTACAGGGTAAATGGGTGCACCTCAATGCGGCGGCTATCAATGAGGTATATGGTCTTCCAACTAACTCTCCAGATGATTACTACACGTTTCTACCGAGATTTGATCCGGACGAGATACTGTGGACACTGTGAGTTGACGGGGCGTCGTGGATTTGTTACAACAACAGGCCCGTCAACCTGATGAAGACTATGTTCAAGACAACAGCTAAGGTTTGGTTATATTTAGTTTGTGCCAATTTACTTCATTCCTTAGCTATGAATAGGGTTAAAGT